>BRDA01050010.1:0-15836 GCA_036984385.1 Crenuchus spilurus
TAAGATTATACTACTGAAATGTTTACCATTGCATCTGTAGTTGTAGTGAAGGTACAGGATGAGATATTTACTCTATAGCACTGCATTCAGGCTCTATTTTGTTTGTTTATTTAATCTTCATGAATT
Source organism: Crenuchus spilurus (assembly GCA_036984385.1). Classification (NCBI taxonomy): domain Eukaryota; kingdom Metazoa; phylum Chordata; class Actinopteri; order Characiformes; family Crenuchidae; genus Crenuchus; species Crenuchus spilurus. The sequence continues at coordinate 127 of BRDA01050010.1, forward strand.
AGTTTGTGGAAGTAAGTGAAAGTTCCGCTTATAGATGTAAGCATGTGTAACATCTCTCTGCTAGTGGAAGAATGGATTTCATACAGTCATGTAAACAATTGACCTTAAATTAAAGGTACTGTTATGAATGGCCATTGGGGTTAGTCAAATTTTAGGCCACCCCTTGGATCCACCCTTGCCAAATAGCCAACCAATATTGCTTAATGCACAGCTCCATGGATTCAGATAATATATAGTTAAGACTTTGGATGTTTGCTTGGGGTGACCTTTGCGAGACCTTGTGCTTATGTTGCTGCCAGTGGCACTGGGAACATTTGACTATGAGTAGGATATGAATTTAAAAAATCATATGAACAATCAACCAAAAAATCAATGTACTGTTTGGGGTGGCCAGAGAGATGCCCAATCAAATTTTCAGTCATCCCTTGGATTCAGGCCACCCCTTGGATCTGCCAGGGTCAGCGAGCCAATTGATTGATTGATTGGAGCACGGCTCTATGGATTAGCATATGTACTGTACTTGAGATTTTAGATGTGTGCTTGAACTCTGCAAGCCATCATTATCATGGTCTCTGCATGGTTAAAATATAATTTTTTGACTGTAACGAGCAGCGGTTAAGCTTGTGGGTGGATTGATCATGCTTATGTTGCAGACATTGGATGGATTTCAAACAATCTTATAAACAATCAACTTTTAAAACAAAGGTAATGTTTGAGGGTGTCAGTGGGGTGCCTAATCAAATTTTAGCGCAGTTGGATTCACGCCACCACTTGGATCTGCCCTTGCCAGATTAACATTACCAATTAACATTTGCTTGATGCACAGCATCTTGAATTTGCAGAAAATGATGTTGAGACTTTGGAGTTGTGCATGTCAAGACCTCTGTGAGCCTCCACAAAGAGTACATGTTAATAGAACAACTGTAAAGCACAGGGGTGGAGGAGTCATGCTGTGTTTAAGCTTGTGTTGCAGCCCAATCATATGAACAATCAACCTTAAAAGTAAATATACTGATTGGGGATGGCCAGTAAAACTGGAGAGTAGATGTGGGCATGTAATGACCTCCACATATTAAACTTACCCATAAACCCTCATCTCTGCATTGCAACACAGATGCACATTCCTATATATTTCCTTAAGCATACATTATCCCATAGATTAGAAGAGTATAGACTAAAGTTTATTCTTTAAAGTTTGCTGGTGACATTGAGATGAGAGAACAAAGAATGTTTCTGGTGTGTTTTTCAGGTGCTTTGTCTTACCCTATATATCCAGAGGCCTTTATCAAATGCCATCGTATGAGCTGAATAATAAAGCAAACTGTTTTCTGATTCTATTAGCATATACAGTAGATATAAAGCAGTGCATGGCGAATGTGCCATGTGAAGATGCTTTGCCCATCGAGTAGGCACACAATAGGAAGAAGAGATATGAGTAAAAGTCAATGGATTCTGGCTGCAATTGTTCTGCCTCTCACGTAAGAAAAATTAATCAAAATGGGTGGAGAGTGGAGACAGAGAATCTAATTACTGTTATAAAGATAAGATTTTTCATTCCCTCTTATTTTGTGTTAAAAGTAATTAACGCCGCTTCTTCTTTGGACTTTATCAGGCTGTAGGAAAATGCCAGCTGCAGTGGAGATCCGAAGCATGAGGTTTTTGTGACGGCGGCCGAGTAAATGGCCATTGTATTTCACTTCCATAGATATCTGCCAATTATAAAACCACATTTCACTTCATTTCCACTCTTTATTTCGCTTTCATGAGCACTTTCAATCTAGGTGAGACCAAGGGCATTTCAGTTCTCTACTTTCTCAAAGGAGGCACCAAAAACTACTCAGACATGCAAGGAGAAGCCTCGAAGACTCGAGCTTCACCCACAAGTGTTCTTCTACAGCTCCACCCATAAATGTATTCATTCTAAACTCCACCTACAAATGTGTTTATTCTAAACTCTACCTGCAAATATGCTAATTATAAACTCCACCCACAAATAAATATGCACATTGTAAACTCCACCCACAAATAATATAAATTCTAAACTCCTCCCACAAATGTGTTCATACTAAACTCCACCCAAAAATATGTTTTTTCTAAACTCCACCCACAAATATGTTCATTTTAAACTCCACCCACAAATAGTATAAGAGAAGAGTTTCTGATAAAGTGGACAATGGGTGGAGCTATAAGAGAGAAGTTTCTGGTAAAGTGGCCAGTGGGTGGAGCTATAAAAATGAGGTTTCTGATAAAGATATGGCAGAGGCTGTAAAGCTGCTAGAGCAGGATTTGTAGAGGATGTATGATGGTAAATCGTAGCATAATGGGTAACCATGGTGACAGTAAGAGGGAGAGAAAGAGTGTGAGGGTGTGTGAGGTGACACAGCAACTGTTGGCACGGTGCCATCTGCTGCCACACACTGCTGCAGGAAAGCCTTTGATGTGTGTGTGTGTGTGTGTGTGTGTGTGTGTCTGTGTGCAGTATAGCTATCTGTGCGTTTGTCAGATTGCTCACACACACTGTCAGCAGTGAGAGGAAACAGTAGTGGTGTGTGTTGTGTGTGTAGAAATGAGAGGATGAGAGAAAGAGAGAGAGAGAGAGAGAGATAACAGAGGTGTGAATAAAGTGAAAATAAAGTGAATGTGTCGAGTAAGCGGAACATAACCGTGCTTATCTCTGAGTGCTAGACTCCAGTCCTTGCACACTTAAAGCTACAGTCACACTGCAAATACACAGTTAATGTCACCTTATGATATCAACCTTAACATTAAAAACCACCTGCCTAAAATTGTGTGGGTGCCATCAAACCAGCTCTGACCCCTCAAAGCATGGACTGATACTCACATGCCCACCTTTTCATGGTGGACAGGGGTTAGCATGGTCACTCCTTATGAGTGGCTACACAGCTATACATAGCCAGCATGAACTTTTGCAAAAAAAAACAAGCATGATGTGTTACGTCCACATGTCTGATCCACTGCAGGACATTCATAGGAAACATTAATTAATTCACAAGCAAAAACAGCGACAGCCGCAGACAGGTGGACTGTCCCTGGGAAACGGACAGGTTGGCTCACCTTACGTTCCATGCACCAGCCCTTGTAAACACAACACTGGAAAGGTACTGACCTGGGACAGAAGAGGAATTGACCCAGTGACATAAAGGTAGTGATGCTGTGACAGGAAAGGTACTGAATAAATGATGGGAAAGGTACTGACCCAGTGAGAGGAAATGTGCCGACCCAGTGAGAGGAAAGATACTAACCCATTAGAAGAAAGGTTGCTGATCCAGTGAAGGGAAAGATACTGACCCAGTGACAGGAAAGGTACTGACCCAGTGACAGGAAAGCTACTGACCCAGTGACAGGAAAGGTACTGACTTAGTGAGAGGTAGAAATATGTGTAAATGTAAAAGCTGAAGGATCATGGAGGAAACTGTTCACTTGACTCCATTAAAGCTGTAATTTGCTCTGAGCTTAATAAATATTATTATAATGATTATAGATAATAAAACTACATTATTTAAAGTCTGTTAGCCCTATTAACACTGTGGCTCTGGGTGTGCAGTTAACTATTATTATCTATTTATCTTCATATTAATGGGCTGTGGGATCTAAATCAGTCTCAGTTTATGTTTGTGGGGACATCATCTGAAAATGACTTTTACCCATAAAACTGCAGCTTTTATTAGACAAAATTAAAGACTTTATTGAGAGTAAAGGAATACTCTAGAATATTTAAAGCTGCAACATTTGTGTAATACAATCAATTCATCTGTATCAAATACTTATTTGAAAATATTTCCCCAAACTTACAAAAGTCCAAAACTCTGTGAGGTGAAACACATTTATAGTACAAGTCAATGGTCAGAAGCTTTAAAGAGTTAGATTGCAGTCATATCTAGTTATATCTACTGTGTGTGAAGGAATTACAGTGCCACTCACAAATATGTCATATTGGATAATTTTCTTCAATAAATAAATCCATCCATACATCCATCCATCATCTTCCACCTATCCATGTCCGGGTCACGGGGGTAACACCCAGGCAAAGTAGACCAGGCACCCCTCTCCCCAGCCATCTCTTCCAGCTCATATGGGAGGATTCCATTGCGTTCCCAGGCCAGCTGAGAAATATAATCTCTCCAGCATGTCCTAGGTCTTCCCTGAGGTCTCTTCCCAACTAGACATGCCTGGAACACCTCGCCTGGGAGGCATCCAGGAGGCATCATTACCAGGTGCCCGAACCACCTCAACTTGCTCATATTGACATGGAGGTGCATCAGCTCTACTCTGAGTCTTTCCTGTATTTTCAAACTCTTCATCTTATGTCAAAGGGAGAGCCCAGACACCTTATGAAGGAAGGTCACGTCAGCTGCTTCTATCTGTGATTTCATTCTCTTGGTCACTACGCAAAGCTCATGACCAGATGAGGGTTGGAACATAAACCAACTGGTAAACAGAGAGGTTTGTCATCTGATTCAACTCTCTCTTCACCAAAACAGACAGGCACAGAGCCTGCATCACTGCAGATGCAGAACCAATCCGCCTGTTGATCTCCCACTCCCTTTTACTCTCACTCGTGAACAAGACCCCAAGATACTTAAACTCCTCCACTTGAGGCAAGGACATCTGATCCAATGTCCAAGTGATGTTGTAAAGACATGTCAACCAAGACATCCCTGCAACATCCAGAGCCTTAACAAAGAGTTTTTTGACTACCTCAGCCACCTCAACTTGAGTGATGGGCAAGTAACCCCCAATGTCTCCAGACTCTGCTTCTTCTCTTGAAGACATGCAGCTGGGATTGAGAAGGCCCTCAAAGTATTCCTTCCAATGGTTACAGTGGGAAACTGCTTTCCCCTCTTGAGCTGCCTGACCATTTGCCAGAATCTTGAGGAGCTGTCGTTTTCCATGGCCTCACTGAATTCCTCCCACATCCATGTTTTTGCCTCAGCAACAGCCAATGCTATAGCCTGCTTGGCCCTTTGGTACTTGCAAGCTGCCTCTGAAGTCCCACAAGACAAACAGGCCAGATAGGACTTTGCCTTGCCTTTTGGTCACAACTTCAGTAAGTTGCCTCAACAATGGAAGCATGGAACACAGCCCATTCAGACTCTATGTCCCCTGTTTCCCATGAAATGTGGTCGAAGCTCTGCTGGTTGTGGGAATTAAAAATTTGTCTGACAGGTTCCTCTGCCAAACAATCACAGCAAATCCTCACTATAAATTTGGGTCTGCGAGGTCTGTCCAGCATCCTTCACTGCTATATGATCCAACTCACCACCAGGGGGTAAACCCCTCTCTTCACTTGAGTGTCCAAGACACATGGCTGCAAGTCCAACAATATGATTATGAAGTCTATCATTGAACTTTGGCCTAGGGTGTCCTGGTGCCATGTACACTTATGGGCACCCTTGTGCTTGAACATGGTTTTAGTTATGGATAAACTGACAAGCACAGAAATCCAGTAACTGAACAATACTTGGGTTCAGATTGGGGAGGCCATTCTTCCCAATCATACCTCTCCAGGCCACAGTGTCATTGCCCACGTGAACATTGAAATCCCCCATCAGAACAATGGAGTCCCCAGAGGGAGCACTTTCCATCACCTCCTCTAAGGACTCTAAGAAGGCTGAGTATTCTGAACTGCTGTTTGATGCATAAGCACAAACAACAGTCAGAACCTGTCCCCCAACCCTAAGGTGTAGGGAAGCTACCCTCTCCTCCACTGGGGAAAAACCCCACTCAGGCGCAGAGCTGGGGAGCTATGAGCAAGCCTACCCCTGCCTGACCCCTCTCACCCTGAGCAACTCCATAGTGGAAAAGTGTCCAGCCCCTCTCAAGGAGATTGGTTCCAGAGCCCAAACTGTGTGTTGAGGTGAGCCGACTATCTATATATATATCTAGCTGATATCTCTCAACCTCTAATCAGCTCAAGCTCCTTTCCCACCAGAGAGGTTTCATTCCATGCCCCAAAAGGTAGCTTCAGTAGTGAAGATGGTGGTGGGCCCATGTGGGAGTTGACCCATGAAGCTCCTTTGGGTTGAACCCGGTCAATCCCCATGGGTAGGGGTCTGGCCACCAGGCACTTGCCAAGGAACCCCTCCACCAGGTTTTGGTTTGGGTGGGGTACAGGCCCTGTAACCCTATTTCAAGCAAGGGAAGCAGGGTCTTGCTCTTTTTATCTTTCATGATGGTTTTGTTGAATCACTTTTTGTCTGGACTGTCATTGAGGACCAGTTTGTCTTGGGAGAACCTACCAGGGGCTATTGCCTTGGACAACCTAGCTCCTTGTATCATGCAGGCACACAAACCGATCCTCTACAATAAGGTGGTGATCCAAGGAGGGGCAATAAAGAAATGACCAAGTATAATATTTTTGTCTCATTTAACTGCATTTTCTTTATCTACTTTTAGGACATCTGATGATGTTTTAGGTCATATTTATGCAGAAAATTCTAAATTCTAAAGGGCTCACAAACTTTCAAGCACCAGTGTAAGTTGAGTTTTTAATCCACTATGAATCTATAATCTGTGTAGATGTGACAGTTGACAGTAGTACTGTAGAGTGGGTTTAATCCAGTATTCTGCAGTATGTTACAGTGTAACAGTAATATTTCTTAAGTGGTTTTAATTTGATATATGCACTTTTTAGAGTCCCCATTTTAGAGGTAAGACGTGGAGTGATTTTAGTCCAGTATGAATCAGGCACAGGTATTAAAGCCTAACATTAATATTTATTGTGTAGTTTTAATCCAGTATGAATCTGAAAATAAATATCTTAACAAGGCTCACATATGGGTGGAGGTGTTTAGCAGAAGTGCTCTGTGGACATGTTCTCTAATAGTGCCCACACATCCAGTCAGAATGTTTTTGACCAGCTCCTTATCTTTGCAAATGCATTGTCCATTATCCTGATGTTCACTCTTCAGAAAGCCAAATTTATTAATAAACCCTACTTCAGCATGGCTGAGAATTCCTCTCAGCAATGTGTATCATAACGAGAGCGCATTAAGAGCTGTTTTGTGGTTACTGAGGCAGATGCAAGTTTTTGCTGCTGGAACAAATTACCTTGACATCAATCCAAAATTTGACTCCAGGCCTTACTGGAGGAAGCAAAAAAATGAATCATTTAGGCAGAAGGACAAAAAAAATTACATTTCTCAGCTCAGATCAGCTCAGCTCAGGCAAGGTGTTAAAATAAAGTGATCCAGTGTATGATTCAAGGTGTTCCTGAATTTGGATTTTTAATTAAATGCTTGATTACCTCATATTAATTGAACTTAATCTGGGATAAATTCCTGGGAGTGATGTTTTAACCTTTTATACAAGTGAGCTTTCTTTAACTAATGACTTTCATACTGGAAACTCTCCAAGCTAATGTTTTTTGTTATTTATTTTAATTGCGATTAACCCAATCATGGTTCACTGTTGAATATGAACATTTAACAGTGAGAAATACAGTGAATATAAAAGTCTACACACCCCTGACAAAATGACAGGATTTTATTTTAAAAATCAGACCAAGATGAATCATTTCAGAACTTTTTTGACCTTTAATGTCACCAATAATCTGTACAATTTCATTGACAAATAAACTGAAATCTTTTAGGGTGGAAACATAAAAATAAAGAACTAAAATAATATGGTTGCATAAATATGGACACCCTTTAAATTTATACTTTGTTGAAGAACCCTTTGAATTTATGACATTATTCAGTCTTTCTGGCTAGGAGTCTATCAGCATGGCATATCTTGACTTGGCAATCTCACTCTTCCTTTCAGACGCCTCCAAATCTGTCAAATTTTGAGGTCATGTCCTGTTTACAGCCCACTTTGGGTCAACCCACAGATTTTCAATTAGATTCAGGTCTGGTCTCTGACTGGGCCATTCCAAAATACATTCTTCTGGCCAAACCATACTTCTGTTGATGTGGAGGCATGCTTTTGGCTTGCTTTTGTCATTCTTTAGCTTTTTAGCCCAGCCTGAAGGTTTTGTACCAAAATTGACTGATATTTGGAGCTGTTCATAATTCCCTTCACCTTGACTAAAGCCCCAGCTGTATAAAATACAACATAAAGTTCCAGCTCCATAAAAACAGCTCCAAAGCATAATGCTGCCTCCAACATGCTTCACTGTTGGTGTGATGTTCTTTTTGTGATGGGCAGTGTTGGCTATGTGCCAAACATACCTTAACATCTACTCCAACATCCATTACAGCATCAACCCTAACATCTACTCCAACATCCACTCCATTAGTCCTAACATCTACCCCAACATCCACTCTAACATCCACCCTAACATCTACTACAACATTTACCTTTACATTTACTTTTACAGCATTTGGCAGACACTCTTATCCAGAGTGACATATAACAGTGCTTTGATTCCATTAAGAGAATCATCTCAGCTAGTACAGACAGGTTAGAGTCCAAACTACTCTTCAGTCCAGACACTGTCAGAACAAAACCATTACTAATACCTAAAAAGAAGGAAAGACACACAATTATGCGCAATATAAGAGCATAATAATGCATTACAATAAGAGATTTAAACTACTACTTGCTTGCCTCTCAACCCCCGGACAGCACCACAGATTGGGCACAGTCTGGGAACCCAGGTGGGAAATGAAAAAGTCACCTATTTCGCCTAGGCACAAAGACAGGACATAGCAAAGGGGAGGGGGGAAGGTACACTGTATTCCCTGTAGTATTGTAGACTCATAAAAATTATTTTATCGTTAATCAAAAATGCTAAATAGTTTACACAGCTTAAAATATTCAAGTCCATACAACAAATTTGTCTGTTTTAATTTCAGTAGGCTCACAGTTTTCAAGTAGAAGCAGCCACTAAACGCAGTATTTTTAATTCTAGATTTAAGAAGCGTCTGACATCTGATGCTCCACTTTTCTGATTGGTTCAAGCCATCTAATTAGCATGCTGTGATTTTCAGAAAACATGGCGGATGCTACCACAGGTGATTTGAAAAGAACATTCGGTAACACTTTCTATGAAGCCTACATTTATAAGTCATTATAAATGTGTTTATAATTCTTTATAACTTGGTAATAATGCTTTATAAGCATACTTATAAACTCTAATAATGCATCATGAGGCTCTAATTATATATTATAACTCAGGGTTTGATGACTTATAAACATGTTATAACATGAATGTTATAATTCATTATAATGCATTCTAAGCAAATAATGATTTGCGCTGTTATAACTTCAGCAGTCAGATGTCCGGATGCGACCAGAGTGCGTCAACAGAGACTTCATGCCCTCGCCTGGGAATAAAGCAGTAGTAGAAGATGTTTGGTTTTTGGGTAGGTAGGAGGGGTGGGCTGCAAAGTTGGTTGCCAGGCTGCAATCAGAGTATGAGTGTGCTTGATTGCGCAGATGTCAGAGCACTATGAGAAGCTCGAGTAGATGAGACAAGAGAAACAAGCAGGGTCAGATAGGGAGGAGAGGGAGAAAATGCAAGCGCCTTCCATGAGAGCCAGAGAGAGAGAGTTTGACCCAAGGTGGGACTCGAACCAGTGGCCGGGTTGTGTGTCTGTGTCGCTGCCTCCTTTGACATGTGCTGAGCTGTGACGCGCTTGGAGAGGGGCGAAGCATCCTCGACGCGTTCAGAGAGGGGGTTGGCATCCTCGACGTGCTCGGAGAGGGGTGCAGTATCCTTGATGCACTCAGAGAGGGGTGCGGCATCCTTGACATGCTCAAAGAGGGGCACGACATCCTCAACACGCTCAGAGAGGGGCGCAACATCCTCGATGTACTCGGAGAGGGGTGTGGTCTCTGCACAGTCCAGTGCAAAGCTGGAAGCCCCCTCAACAATAGGAGAGGAGTTCATAAGAAAAGGGGACGTGGCTGTGCTGGGGGTTCAGTGTCTGGCTCTTCCATCACTTTCACTGTGCACTCCTCCGCTGAGGTGGCTCCAGCAATCACCATCTCGTGGTGCTCTAGCTCACCTTCGCCTCTCAGCCTTTTGCACCTTGTGGCTGCAGCTCTTCTCCACAGCTGCCACCGCTTCTCCACCCCTGTAGTCCTCCTCTTCCTCATATGCAAGGGTGAGCCGCCCAATACAAAGAGTACTCTCTTCCTTTTCACTCTCTGGGGCACAGTCTCTGTACACTCCCGTGCCCGCGTTGGTTTACTCAGCCCCATAGTCCCCCCCCAAGAAAATCTCCTGGGGTGGGAGAGCAAATGGATCCCACCAGTCGCTCATTCAGTATGGCTGTAGTGAATCCAGAAACTCTGCAGGAAGGTGGGACAGGTGTTTGCGGACCAGCTCCACAATCTCACTTGCCTACCAACTCCCATGGTGGATCTGGATCCTTTGCCATATGCACTCACGGCTGGTGCACTTTCCTCCATTGGTTTGTTGTGGGTCAGTCATTTCTGTTAGGTTGGGGTACAGACACAAGGAGAAGGGAAGGCTGTATTGTGCAAAACAGAGGATTTATTAAACAGACTAATAAACAAAACAAACACAATGGCTTAACACTACACGTACAAACTTGACTCCAGGAATCAGGTACACAGACTTACGTGGAACAAACAGAATCATGGATGACACAGAATGATTGACACAGACATCTCACACTGGGTTAAATTCATAGGGCAGAACAAATGAGACACAGGTGATAACACTGACCTTGACAAGACAAGATAGATATATGACAGATATGACGGGAAATGGGGGAAGTGACTTTGGATGCAGTGTCAGGGGGTAACATGACACCAAGCCATACTGGAACCTCTAAGGGTTTGAGGTGCAACTCGAGACTTGAACATTGCCATTAGGTAGAGAGAAACTGGTGCATTTCTTGCTTTGTAGGCAAGCATCAGGGTTTTGAATCTGAAGCGGGCAGCTACAGGAAGCCAGTGAAATGAACGCAGCAGTGGAGTGATGTGAGAGAACTTGGGTTGATTGAAGAGCAGCAGCTACATTTTGGATCAACTGCAGGGGTCTGGTTGCTCTTATAGGAAGACCAGCCAGGATTGAGTTGCAGTAGTGAAGTCTTGAGATGACGAGAGACTGGACAAGCACCTTGGCAGCATCCTGGGTCAGAAAGGGTCGAATCCATCAAATGTTGAAGAGGAGAAACCTGCACGACCGCGTCACATTTGCAATATGAGTAGAAAATGATAGCTGGTCATCTAGGATCGCACCAAGGCTTTTTGATTCTTGAGACGGTATGAGCATCCAACATCCACCCTAACATCTAATCCAACATCCACTACAACATCAACTGCAATATCTACTCCAACATCTCCTCCAAAATACACTATAACATCCTTTCTTACATCTACTACAAGATTCACCCTAACATCTACTCCAATATCAACCCTAACATCCACTCCAACATCCACTACATCAACCCTACCATCTACTCCAACATCCACCCTAACAACTAATCCAACATCCACTACATCAACACTACCAACTACTCCAACATCTACTCCAATATTCACTCTAACATCCACCATAACATGTACTCCATAATCCACTACATTGACCCTAACATCTACTCCATAATCCACTACATCAAGCCTAACATCTACTCCAACATTTACTCCATCAACCCTAACATCTACTCCAACATCCTCCCTACCATCTACTCCAACATCCACTATAACATCTAGTCCAACATCCACCACAGCATCTACTCCAACATCCACCATAACATGCACCCTAACATCTACTCCAATATCCACCCTAACATCTACTCCAACATCCACCCCATCAACCCTAACATCTACTCCAAAATCCAATACAACATCAACCATAACATCTAATCCAAGATTCACTACATCTACTCCAACATCTACTCCAAAATACACCCTAACATCTACTCCAACTTCCACTCCAACAGCCACCCTAACATTTACTCCAGCATCAACTCTAACATCTACTCCAACGTACACTCCAACATCCATTTTAACATTTACCCCAACACCCACTACAACATCAACCCTAACATCCACTCTAACATCTACCACAACATCCACTCAAACATCCTTACTGCTTCCATAGGAAATAAGATGGAGGCATGTGTAGACACTGCGGCTGTACGCTCTTCGACTCAGAGTTTGTTTTCTTCCTTTTGCCTGGATAAATACACCTAAACCAGGCAAGAGATTTTATCTATCGGCCAACAGAGTGAAGGTTGCTTGTCAGACGTGTTTCTTTGTGTCCATAACTCTCTGTATTACCATCCCACCCTCAAGGAGATGGCGCCGGGACTGCAAACAAAAGAGGGGGTGCCGAAGTGGCGTGCTAACGCAGCTAAGGAAGCAGCCAAACAAACCACCACTTCCAAACATTTTCTCCTTAAAAGTGAGGTCTCTGGTAAACAAACTGGAGGAGTAGAAACTGTGGATGGCAATGTACAAGATCAGTAGTGACTGATGCATTCTGCAAATCACGGAGACATGGTTAATTCCACTCATTCCAGACATGGCTATCAAGCTAGCAGGCTACACAGCATATCGGCAGGACAGAACAGAGAGCTCCAGTAAGAAAAGAGGAGGCTATGCATTTATGTAAACAACAGCTGGTGCACAAATTCCACCATAGTCACCAGTCACTGTTTTCCAGATGTGGAGTTTATGACTATTAAATGTAGACTCATCTTCATTCCATGCAAAATACATGCCATACTGCTAACTGCTGTGTACATAGCACCGGATGCTAATGCTAACTTGGCCCTGGGGCTCCTGCACGATGCATCAGCAGCAAACAGAGCAAGTATCCTGAGGTTGTTCACATCATATTCGGGGACTTCAATCATGCAGATCTGAAAGCAGTTCTCCCCAAGTTCCATTAACATGTAAAGTGTGCAACCAGGGGAGAAAAAACACTGGACAAACTGTACACAAATATCAGACAGGCTTGTAGTGTTATAGTGTCCCTGCTCATGATACCTGCATTTACCCCCCTCAGGAAACAAGTTCCCACCACAACCAGGACTATTACCCTCCTACATCGACTGGTGTCCAAGCTGGTGGATCTAATACTTCCATCACTCACCTGCAGCTGTATACAGGACTTCCTGTCAGGCTGCTCCCAGAGGGTCAGGTTGGATCCTTACATCTCCACTGCTCTCAGTCTAAACAATGGAACGCCACAGGGTTGTGTGCTCAGCCACCTCCTCTACATCCTCTACACATCCGACTGTGTTGCCACCCACCCCAGCTACAAGGTCATGAAGTTTGCAGATGACATGACAGTGGTTGGGCTCATCTTGTGCAAGGAGGGTGAGATGGCATACAGGGTTGAGGTGGAGTAGCTATCAGAGTGGTGCAAAGTCAATAACCTGCTCCTCAACACCAAAAAATGAAGGAGCTGGTCATTGACTTCAGGAAAAAAAAAACAGGAATCCAGCCACTCATTATTGGTGGGATTGGTGTGGAGAGGGTTCCTGGGCATTGAGCTGGAAGATGACCTGACCTGGAATGCAAACAGCAGAGAGCTGCTAAAGAAGGCACAGCAGAGACTGTACTTTCTGAGCATTCTGAGGCTCCTGACCTTCTACCATTGCTCTATAGAGAGCGTACTCATGTACGGACTGTGTGTGGTACAGCACAGAGTCATCAGGTCAGCTGAACAAACAATTGGCTGCACCCTCCTGATTCTGGATCAAATCTACACCTCCTGATGCTACCAAAAAGCCAGACATTTCGCAGGACTCATCACATCATTGACTCTTTCAGCTTTTACCATCAGGAAAGAGATACAGGACAATGAAAACCAGGACAAACCGCCTCAAAAACAATTTTTATCCAAAAGCAATCATGGTTATAAACTTAAAATAACACTTCTGTGATTAACTTAAATAGACCTGAGAAATTTGTCCACTGTTCATTAGTTGCAATTCTTTTGCACACAAATCCGTGAACTCATATAGAAGCCGGTACAAATTTTTTGTATTTCTTGCATATAGTCATGTTTAACTTACTTTTATACATATAGTTCACCTTCTATTTATTCTTCTATTTATTTACCAAACACCTTTTACTGAGTCGATGGCACTGCAGTTTTGTTGTTCTTGTAAAAAATGACAATGACAATAAAGATTTATCTTATCCCTTATCTTATCTAGCCCCCCATGAACAGACAGAAGCAGCCAGTTTGAGACAAATGTTCATGTTAGCTTCCTGGATTTATTGGTTGCTGTTAAGAATGCATAATTTTTAATGTGCTCTTGCACAGGCCACATTTTACTTTCCAGAATGTTAAATGCCAGTAAAAGGTGACGGAACAGTTGGCTCTGTACCAAAAGCTCAAGAGTTTGAGCTCGTCTGATAAAGTCCTGTTGCATTACTGTCCTTCAGCCTTTAATTCCAGCTCTGCTCCGGGGAGATGGCTCATGCAGCTGCATCAGTGAGTTAAATGAGTTTACATAATAAGTGCACTGTTAATACAGACTCCTCTAATCCAGTCTGACCTTAACTGTACACTTGATTTGAAATTTAGGAAATAATTTTTCTACACTTCATAAAATGAACAATATAGTGTATTTTGCACCCTACTGGAGGTGGAGTTATATTAATCCAGTATGAATCAGTATGTTTACACAGCCTGACAGCAATATTTTTTACAATCGGACAGTAATAGCTATGGAGTCATTGTAATCCAGTATGAATCTGCAGTGTAGTTTTCCTCCCAAACTGAGAGAAATAATTGTAGTCATTTAAATAATGTATTAAGCTGTGGTGTGTGTGCTTATACAGTCTTATAGGAATAAAAAGAGTGATTGCAATCCTGTATGTATCTGTAGTATATTTTTACATTCTGATAGTAATAACTGGAGAGTGATTTTAATACAGTATGAATCTGTAGTATATGTTTAGGGCTTTTTCATCCATAGTTCATGTTGTGACTTGACCATGTGCGGCATCTCTCATTAAGGCCAAGATGAAAACACGTTTATGCTCACTTGCGGCACGGATCAGAAGCGCAGCGATATTCTCCATCAGCTAGGTGGCCCTGTGTGAGAAACACCAATCTGAACTCCACAAAGAGGCCGAGGAAGACTATTGTTTATCACACTGTTGCCAACTTAGCAATTTTGTCACTATATTTAGCAAGTTTTCAGACACGCTTCTAGCAAATTATTTGTTTTCAAAAAAGCGACTAGCGACAAATCTAGTGACTTTTCCTGGTGTTACTGGAAACTTTTGGAGACTCCACGTGAAAGCACCAATCGTTCAGTTATTTCTCCAGTAAACAGCGGGTGCACCGTGAGTCCCTCCCTTATCCCAAAGCAATGACAGGCAGTTAGTCTCAGAGTAGTCTCGTGCAGCCTCCCCAATGCAGTTAGAGCAGAAAGGAGATGAGACCTGCTCCACTCCGCATCCACAGTGCAAATGCGCAAAATCGCCCTGGCTTACAGAGTGGGATGCAAATGTAAATATATTTACATTTATATTTATATTTATATTTACATTTATATTTACATTTATATATTTATTCACGGTCATACTAAAATAAATCACTGCTTTTGAGTCATGCAGCCTCAGTCAATTATTCAACTTGTCCACTCCTTATTTCTGCCACTCTTATTTCTTTGTAAAATTCTCCATTACACACGTGATCGTTTGACGACCCTAACATTTTTACATTCTGACAGTAATAACTCTGTGGTGATTTTAAACCAGCATGTATTTTCTCTGCAGTATATTTGATAGCCAATCAACCT
>BRDA01050012.1:0-20206 GCA_036984385.1 Crenuchus spilurus
AGAGAGAGAGAGAGAGAGAGAGAGAGAGAGAGAAAGAGAGAGAGAGAGAGAGAGAGACACAGAGAGAGAGAGAGAGACACACAGAGAGAGAGAGAGAGAGAGAGAACTGCAGATTGTTTTAAATCCACTCTGAGTCAGGCTCTCAGATTTATGCCCATGGGCTGCTGCTGCTTCTTGGGTGGGCTGGAGCAGCAGTCTGAGCGAATCAGAGAAAGAGAGAGAACTCTGCAGACTTTCTTGTGAAACACATTTCACTCCAAACTCTACCTCTTTTCTTTCTTTCAATCTTTCTTTCTTTCTTTCCGTTTTTGCTGTTTCTTTCTTTTTCTTTTTTAGTTTTGTTTCTTTATTTATTTCTAATCACATGAATGTAATCTCATCTATTGTCTTTAATTCTGTTTAGTATGTATGTAATCAAAACCTCTGTACTGATACAGACACAGTTTAAGGTTCCACTGAACTGTTTACTCTGCTTAGAAGTGAACTATCTACACAGGAATGCATAGATGACTTTAGTCTGCACATACAGAGAGAGAGAGAGGGAGAGAGAGAGAGAGAGAGAGAGAGAGAGAGAGAGAGAGAGAGAGAGAGAGAGAGAGAGAGAAGAGAAGAAAAGAAAAGAAAAGAAAAGGAGGGAGCGAGAAAGAGATATAAAGAGAGCGAAGAGAGAAAGAAAGTGAGAGAAAGAGAGAAGCACACAGAGAGACAGAGAAGGAGAGAGGAAGTCTCTGGGATGAGGTTTAACATCATGTCACATGTTTTGGTAAAATGTAACATACTTGTGTGCATTAATGTATATACTGTACTGTAGATTGAATAGAAGGGCAGTGCTGTGTGATCACTGAGGGTAGAGGTGAATACAGCCGACTCTTCTGATGAGGTACAGGCTGTTCTTTAGAGCTAGTGTTCAGTCTGAGCTTTAGATCTGATAAGGCTCACTCTGCTATGAGCGCTTTCGTGCCAGCCCGCTCTGTTTGTTTTACACGAGAGGAAAAAAAAAATCAGAGCCCGCATCTCTCCTCCGCCTTGATTCCGCCTGGATCTAAGATGGAGGATATGTTGTGGTAGTGACACTCAGGGCCTATAGGGGCATCTCTGACTGACAGCAGCATGACTGACAGAGAGCTAAAAACCTGTATGCAGATTAATATATTGCAGTCATATAACAGATGTATAACAGATTGCATAAAGGCTTCACATTCAGATTGCCTTAGAGCTACTAGAGTATCATGAACATATTGTTTAGGTCTTGTTTTGTTAATTCCTCATTGTTCTGGGGTCCCAAAGACCCAAAGGCTGTACGGAAGAAAATCCTTTTTTATGTGTCTTACCTATACCTAGATATAAGTTCTCATAATATGAGGAAATGTCAATAGGAAGCTAATAAACTAAAGTTAATATTTGAGCTGTGAAAGAGCTTCCCAGCTAGTAGGAAACATTCTCATGCTGACTAATGTTAAGTAAGGGTCTCCACATGTTAGGAGAGACAATATCAAAGTACCATAATTAATTGAACATTCTAGCAATGTTACATGGTCTTGATTAAAGTTCCCACAATGCAAAATGGTTTACATTTTTGTATTTATTGATTGTTAAAATAACATCAGATTAATAGTTTCTGAAATTAATTTTTTTAACTTACAGCTTTTTGTTTTGAATGTTCCAGGAACCCAAAAAATGTGTTAATTGGGTTTTAAGATCTCCAGCACCACAAACAACAGAATGTGAGGATTAAAAGGTGGAAGTGCACAAATATTGTAACTAATCTGAGTCCAGGCACCCCTAAACATAAAACAATCTTTTTTTATGTAAGTTTCTTACATAAGCTGAAGTAAAAAATAAAGTGAAAAAATACATATGGTTTAAACAAAATATTTTAACAAGGAAAATCCAGCAATCCCCCCCTCCCTCGCCACTTCACAAATGGTATAATCCACTCTCTCTCCAACCCCTGCCCCTTCCTGAAGCAGTTCACATGCACACTTGAGGGCCAGGGTTTGCAGGCAAGTTCAGTGAGTAGTTCCTTAATGCTGAAGTAAGTTTTCCTAAACAGGTGTAGAATAGCTCATATGAATAAACTAAAAGCAGAGCTGTCTATAGATTGTAGTGAAATGACTTATTTAGGCAATGATTTCTGTTTAGTTATTTACAGTATATTACAGCAGACAATAAAGAATGTAGCTTCTACTGTGGGAAGAAAAGATATCTAAAAATGTTTGCGTGTCCAGCAGTTTTATTATCATCCTATCTGCTGATAAAATGTTTAAAATGAAAGTAACACACTTACCCCCTGTGTTGTAGCTTATGTCAATTTCAACAATTCAGTTGTTGAGATGTAAACAAAGTCATTCAGAGTAGTTTTGATTTAGTGCATTGTAGAGAAACTTAACAACTTAATGGCAGGGAAAGGAACCAGGGGCCATTGTGTCTATACCATATACTGTATATAGTCACTATATAGCCATACACATATATTATATTTGCAGAATGACAAAGGAACTCAGTAGTAAAAGAAACTACAATCATATTTCTTTCTAAAAATGCTTTAAAATCTATAATTTATTAATTAAATTGATCCTTTATTTAACAGACTAAAGGGCAAGAAAAGACTTTCAGTGTTTTCAGCGACAAACTTTATTCTGTTTGTTTAATATAAACACTAAATTAATTTAGAACTTGAAAAGTTGGGACAGTGGCATGTTTACTGCTGGGTCACATCACCTATTATTTTAATGATACTTTTCAATTGTTTGAGAATTGAAGATGCTTATTGTTGTAGTTTTGTAAGTGGATTTTTTGCCCATTCTGGTTGCATACAAGATCTGCTTAGTAGTCCATAGTCACAGTTGTCTGATTCTCCTCTTCATGATGTGCCATACATATTCAAAGGGAGACAAATCTGGACTGCAGACAGGACAGTTGAGCACACACACACACTCCATGTCTATGAAGCCACACTGTTGTAACTTGTCTAGAATGAGGCCTGACATTGTTCTGCTTATGGTGTTCCTGGGAAAAGACATCTTGACCTCAACAAGTGTCTCTCCAAAATACAAATATAAGTCTCCACATCAGTGGTACCTTGCAGAACGTTTGGCACAAAGTGGTGAACCACGACCCATCCTTACTTGCAAAAACTAATTAATGGTTGATGCTCCTTTTATACTAAGTCTTGATGACCTCACCTGTTACCAGTTAAACTGCAAATTGTGGAACAGGGAACAGAACAGAGTTAATTGTATTTTTCAATCTTATTTTGCCAGTGTTTGAGCTGTTTTGAGTGTATTGCAGGCATCAATTTCTAAATTTGTTTATATTTAACAAATAGAATTGAGTTCATCAATGAAAACACTGGAAAGCTTTTGTCTTTTTTTTTTTGCTCAATTGAACTAGCAAATGACGGATTTCAGTTTTTATTGTATGTTTAGGAAAAATCTTTTCTGGAAATGGGGTTTGTATAAATACTGAGTATATTGAGTATTGCAATATTATGTTCTACAACATATTGTATGTATTGGTTCTTAAAAATACAATATAGGCAAAAAGTGGCTCATTTTGTGTTGGATTAAATCCCAGACCATATTGCTTAATGGCCCTTTATTTCAGTATCATTTCATATGTATTACTCCTTTTAATATCTTATTAGATGTTATATTGGATAGTTAAGACACATTTTAATTGTCTATATGACAATTTTCTTAAAATATGTTTTATTATTAAAGAAATTGATATTAAAAAATAATATATTGCTTTGTTTACAATATCCCAGTATATTGCAATATACTAAATTGCATTCATCCAGGTTCTTAACCATTCACAGCCCTAATGAACATATGCATGAGTTTTATATGTAATTTTGTTACTGGTAAAACAGTGGTAAGTGTCTTTGTTGGGTGCAGTTTTGCTGCGTTTACCTCTCTTACATGGATGGGTGAATAATGTGTATTTTAAACCAAAATATTATCTCAAAACTGTCATAAGACAAAGTTTCAGACATCAGGTAATGCATTAAGAACCATCTGAGAAGCTTTAGTTGGTTTGATAGTGTAATTCCAGACACTATATTGTGTGTATATATTTTCTTTACATCTTTGTAATATCAGTGATATCAGAATATATTAGAAATATTTGAAAACTGGTGGAATCTGTCTTTATCACGTATGTAATACACTATGTGTAAATTCAGATTATGTTTGATTGTTGATGTAACCAAAGTAAGCAAAGCAACATGGTGATGACATCACATCCCCTGAAAACTCAGCAACTGAATCAGTGAAAGTGTGAGCATGTTTGGAGAGTGACTCACTGTACTCTCCTTGAATTTGCCTTATTATAAGTCATATAGCATGTTTGCTGTTCTGTGTCTGCCTTCAGCTCCATGCTTGCTAATACAACATGAAGGTTTTATGGTAACAGCCATGCTCGTAAGCTATTAAAAGCTATTATTTACTGGTGAACTGTGTGTGCATGTGTGTGCAAGACCAGGTCATGTCAGTTAAGGAGTGACCCAGTGTGAAGGCAGGCTGAACACAGTTCTGGACAGCCTGCATCTGTTTCTCATTGAGCCGCAGTCCCTCCTCAACTTGGTAATAATTGCAGCCATTAATTACACAAGGGGTCTCTGCTGTGTCCTGCATTCTGTCTCTGAGTTACAGCACTCGTTGCTGCAGAGGTCATGTGAGGGTCCCTTAGAGACCTGTACCGAGAGATAGTTTCTATGAATGTTCAATGTTTGTTCTCCCAGTTCTTGGTAAATAACAGGCAATGGGAAAGCACTGAATTCCACTAATTGTAAAGTTTCATTCAGGTGCTGCAATAGCAGTAAGACCACCAATTAGGGGTAACACAGTGATACCATTATTATGATAAATTATATGTTTTAGACCAATTATAGAAAGCCTGTAAACAGAAATGAGTGCACTGTAATCGCTTTAGAGGCATATGATCATCAGGGGATGGCAGCATTGGGCTGATATCAGCTGGGAAAATGAATTGTAACATAATCCAATCCTGTAAAAAAAATCTAGACTGTAACATCACATACTCACGCTGTGTGATGACTGGGTTTCTTTCTGTGGGGCAGTTTAGTCATGTTAGAATACTTTTAGATGATAATCATAAGTAAAGTGCTTGAATTTTAAATAGCTCAAAAAATTTATAAAATAATAAAAACATTTTAAAATAATAAAAAAATACATGTTTAATTAAAAACATAAAATTGAATTGTTATCAATATTAACTAAACCATATGATTGGAAGTCAGCGACATCTGCTTGTAATTTTTTTTTTTAGTACTCCTGTTTTGCTGTAAAGTCAGGGAAATAACTACGGTAATAATAATATAATGATACACAGTATATCGTTTATACAGTATCTTTATGTACATTATATTGGTATATATTTGCATCACCTTTACCAGTATTTCAGAAATGATGCTGTATGTGCTGGTGGATATTATAATTCATTTATTATGGACCCATTTGTTCTGTGGATTCACCTGTTTAAAAAGCTCTGCTTGCAGTTGTCATTGAATACACACCCACACTCACGTGATACCATCCGCCCCCATGTTTTAAGGAATGGTAATGTAGTGTGGTACTTGGCACTGCCACAAATGTTTTCACACCACAGGGAGTGTGTGTCTAATATAACATAGCTACTGCTCAGATAGGAAGAAATGGTTTTCTAGTGCAGATGTGATCATTATCACCAGGCAGCTGTATGTTACCATAAATAATGTGCTGGTGTCTTTATTTTAAAGAGGGCAGGTTTTTGAACACCAGAATAATTGCACCATATGACTATACTAGTTAAAAGTTCTTAGATTTGATCAGAAACTAACTGACCTATTTTCACTCTTATAATGATAGCTGGCTGAAAATGGTTAGCCTGTGCAACTTTGTATCAGATGAGATTTTTAGATTAGATTACACTTTTTTGCCAATATGATTGCACATAACAGAATTTGACCTCCACATTTATCCCTTCTGTGCAGTGAAACACACACTTTAGTGAACACACTAGGCTGTGAGAACATGTGCCCAAAGCATTGGTCAGCCCTATCCATGGTACCCGGTGAGCAGTTGGGGGTTAAGTGCCTTGCTCAAGGTAATGACCTGCCCAGGGATCAAACCGGTGACCTTGTGGTCACAAGACCCTGGTCACTAACCACCAGGCAACGGCTGCCCCTCATCTTTGAGACCTGCTTTATTTTTGGGGAAAATACAGTGAAAGAATGTGAAACAAAAACTTTTGTTTGTCTACCATGAAGGTCTTGAAGTCTATGATCTGCTGCACTGTTTTGCTGTTTATACTGTGATGAAACATAATTGGAGAAGTTCTGGAACAGAGTGGCAGAGATATCAGTGCAAATATCCAAAGTGAATTTGTCTACAAAAGCAGTTTGTAGCTCAAAGTGATTTCACTGTATCCTGCTTTTTTAAAAAAGTAATGTATCACTGTTTTCTTTGGACTGGATCTCCTACTCTGTTGTTTCATCTGGAATAATCTGGAAGTGTTCTGCTATTATGACTCCTTTTCATGGATGTACACAAGATGATGTAATTTGAAGTAATGAATAAAGTGAACATTTTCATTCTTAAAGAAAAAGTTAGGAATCAACAAATGTACATAATTTTCTTTATTACACTCCTATTACAAATGTACCAGAATAGCAAAGACATGGTTGGTGTCTGGAATATGCTGCATAGCTAAAAACAGTCATCAGGTGCACTTTTGAAGATACCTAAAAAGTCAACTTAGTTTAAGAATGTTTACTGATTTAGGTTCACAATTTGCACAGTGCTAATGAGCTTCCTATAATTGTAGCTTCAGTGCAAAGCTAACAACATAGCTTTCAAACTATGATTATTTAACGTTTGGCCAAACAATGTCTTTAATTAAGAAAGTGATGTTAAGTTAGGTCAGTAACATCTCCTTGTCAACTGCAAATGTTGCACTGTCAGAACTCCACAGCTGTTGTTGTTTCAGGTTCAGAGCTGATATTTCTCCTTCCCCCAGATGCAACTTCCCAACCCCCTACATATCCTTTTCCTGCATCCCTTCCTATCTCCCACCCTCATCCCTAACTGCCCCACTTACCCCCATTCTAAACATTTATCAGGAGTCAGGGGTGTTCCCGAGAGCCAAGTCCACCTGTCATCAGAGGTTTGGCGGGAGCGTGGGACAGATAGAGTTAGAAGCTTAGTGAAGAACCATGGAGATATCTTCAGTGTCCACACCACAGAGCAGAGAGCTGGAAGATAAAAGAACAGAACAAAGAGAATAAGTGGATCTGTGGATCTGCTGTTTTTTGATCTCTCTTCCAATGCAAGTTGTTTTGTGTGGAGGATTGAAGGCCCATGCTGAGACTGGCCCACTGAAAAAAGGAGTGAAAGGAACAGCATTTACAGGCAAGTTCAGCAAATGTGAGATTAAGGGTGGATGTAATGGCAAAAACATCACAGTATTTGAAGGTGTTTTCACAATAAGAGAAATGTAGGATGTTGTACAGTGTCCTGAAGGCTTGCAAATCAAACTAGATCAGGATGATAGTGGAATGGCAGTGACTTAAGAAGGAACAAGATGAAAATAATTGCCTAAAATAAATGTATAAAAACTGTACATTTGTGATATTCAGTATATATAATTTACCCAGGCAAACCAGGTCAAAGTCTTTTTTTCAAATATGAGTCATTAGCACTGTTAAAGGAAGCCTCACACAAAGTTTCAGCCGAATATCTCTCATACTTTCAGAGACAGAGCATTCTGAGACACAGCATACTGACACTCAACTCAGTTTTATTTGTGTCACAAAACATTAAAACATCAGAAACGCTTAAAAATTAATCAAAGAATCAAAGAAAAAAAAAATCGCTCTGTTTACATTAGCTGAAGGCATCTGACCTGCTCATGTTTGATGGATGGATACATGAGCTCAAACACATTTCTACAGTGAAGAGAATTAGTTCAGGAGCCGAATGACACCCAACAAGCTTGTGTACCTCCGCGGTAGAAGTAGTTCTTCATCCGGATTCGAGGGGTCACAGAAACCCGTTTTTCAGGTAAAATCTTCAAATTGGCTGAATGGCTAACTGCACAAAAACTACTTTTTTGGTGAATTTAAGTTTTGTTTTTGATCAAAATATGTACTACGATAGATATCTGAGACTATTATCTTTCATTTACAGCAATAAAACCAAGTGGCTAAGTTGTGTCGCTAATGTGAGTGACAAGGCTGAATGACACCATATGTCAATAAGTTGCCCAGCGACTTTGGCCTGGTTTTCCCTGGCAGGGTCACATTTATTTATACAAGTAATTTATGATATATGCAGTTGTCCTGTGTTATAGAAGCAGTGATGATACTGTAAAAAGTGCACTGTGATGTCATTTATGAATACAAACTGCAGTGATGATGTTGTCATAAGACACCTCCCTGTGTGAGCTTCATCTGTGTTCTGTATACTATGTGCTCAACATGAATGAAAAGAAACTCACAGGCAGTTTAATTGTTGACTATTCTAGTAGCTGTTATTAGAACTAAAATGATGAAACGTGGTTCAGAATCAAATCCTCTGGGAGGTAATATATGAGACCATGTAGGGAATTGAATAAGGAGTTCATTGAAAGGATGGGAGTTGGGATGCTAGCTAACATGGGAAAGCTGATCTGGTGTGTGAGATAGCACTGTGTACTCTGAGTGTAACTCCATTGTTCTGATGAAAGTCTCCCAGGTGGACAGAGAGGGAGGAAAATTTGTTCACACCTGGTTAAACATTGAGGAGAAGGGTTTTGAGGCTCATCCCACAGCTACACACACTCACACAGAGCCTGCATTTACTCTCTCACTTCTGCTCAGGTGCTGTAAACAACCGCATGTGGGAAACACAGGAAGAAACACACACACAGCTCCAGTGTAATCTGCTTCAGTTTATTCATTCCAATGCATTTGCATAATCACATCCATAATCTGAGCTGTAATGAGCTGCTCTAAGTTTAGCCAGATTGATTATCACAAACTAGAGAGAGAGACAAGTGTAGATCTTAAAGCACAAAAAAACAGATATTTTGCATTTTTATTGTCATTCAGCCATGCATTCAGGTTACATTAGACATGTCATGATACCACAATTTAGAATACATTAGCAATGTAATAGTCTTACCCAATGATTCTATGCCTAAAATGAAACAATTAGTTAACATATCTACACAGTAAATCTGCCAGTGTTAAATCAACACTATTAGAATTATATTATCACTGGGAGTGTTAAATTTTGACACCCTCGGTGTTAATTTAACTCTAATAGTGTTGATTTAACACTGACATATTTACTGTGTAATCATTTAATATAGCATCACTTGTACCCTCTTAAGATTGATTTCAGACTTGCATTCTACACTCTTTTAACTGAAGAATAACTGTCAGTTTGCATTGTTCTCAATGTAGTTACTGAATAATACTCTTTATGGTAAAATTAAAGTCAGAAGCTTAAGAACACTTTTTGACAACTTCATTTTTAAGAACATTAGTGTCAAATGATTTGCTTATTACAGTACTGAATAAAATTTTAACTTTCACTACTTTGTACTTAAATGTATTACATTTACAGTACCTATCAAAACTTTGGACACACTTTCTCATTCAAAGTTTTTTTTCTTTAAAATTTTCCCTAAATTTAAATTAACACAACTATAAATTCATGTAGACTATGAAGGAACACATAAGGAATCATGTAATAATCTTAAAAGTGTTTTAGATTTTAGCTTATTCAAAGTATGAACACAACTGATGTCTCAAACACATTAAGAGGCAAGAAATGCAAGTCATGAACTCTTGACAAGACACAGCTGTTAACTGAAAGCCTTTCCAGGTGACTACCTCATAAAGCTGACCGAGAAAATGCCAAGAATTCTGCCATCTAAACAAAAGGTGCCTACTTTGAAGAATCTAAAATATAAAACATATTCTGGTTTGTTTAACACTTGTTTATTTACTAAATAATTGTATATGTATTTCTTCATAGTTTGAATGACTTTAGTATTAATCTACAATGCACAGTTTTTAAATAATGAAAAACCACAGAATGTCCAGAAGAAGTGTCCAAACCTTTGACTGGTACTGTACATTCAATTAATGTTTTGTATCAACAGACGTGAATCTTCTTTTGGTCTTTTTCTGTTTGATTCCATGCCAAATGGTGCCAATACTGTGAATAAATGATTGGTCACTCCACAAAATAAGAATGTATATAATTTGAATGAGATGACAAGTAACAGTAACTTGTAGTGATGCAATGCAGCGTAAAATTGTGATAACTGTTAACTGTGTTGAATTGTGAGTTGTTACATCTTTAAGTAGCTATTTCTCCACAGCTAATTATAATAACATTTCAGCTCACTAACATAAATGGAGTGCTAATTGAAAAAATAGAATCCACAATCTTTCTTCACTTATTTTTAGTTAGAGATGATAATATAATCAAAATATATCATGTATAATTAATATTAAACTACTCTATGTTGTTCATATTGCTGCCAGTAAGAGGGGCTTAAATGTTTAAAAAGATGGAGATTTTACCAGAAGGATGAGCATGGTTTGTCTATTTTTGTGACAAGCAGGTGTGTATGTAGTCAGCAGCTCCCTGCTGAGGCACCTGTATCTAATGGCATCTATTAGCCTGTCAGGCTGTAAAGTGGGCTGTTACTGAAAAAGATTTATGCATATGCTGGAAGAGAAAGAGTGTGAGAAAGTGTGTGTGAGCAGACACACACAATAGTTTTAAGAGAGAGTGAGGGTCAAAGGACAGAGCCTCGCCCTGAGAGCCAAACCCACTTCTAGTACAGTATGGCTGTGTGTGAGTGTGTGTGTTAAGGGGGATTGAGATGCTCACGTAGCATTACACTGATTCACACACACTGTTACACACTGACGCAAAGCAGGATTTGCTGAGGGAAACTCCAGACCAAGCTGGAAAATTGTGGCGCTACTAAGAAAACACACACACACACACACTGTGAATTAAGTGATGCACTGAATTTTCTTGTTTCAAATTTTGTTTCCACATCAACATAATGTTGTAGTTCAGCTTACTCAATTTGGACAGTAATTACTTTACAAAAGACTTTAAAGGTAACTTTTTCACTTTTAATATAAGTTAAAAGTACTGCCACTGGGGCAGTCCAGTCATTGCAGTGAACATCTAAAGGGTATGTCTGCGCTACCTTTAGTTATCAGGATGGCATGGTTGAATCAACATTAGGCCAAGTAAAAAAAAACAATTGGTGATCTTCCCCGCCCCACCCTCTAAAAAGCACCTGAATAGAATCATTCAAATTTCGCGCTATTCAAATTTACACCTGCTAGTTCGCTAGCTGGGACTGGCGCAAGGCTAGTGTGAAGTGTGTCCACCTGTGAGTGCTTTGTGACGGTTGATGGACTTAGCAGCATCCGCTGGACAGAAACTGCGATAGAAGTCAGAAGGAGTGATAGAAGTCAGTCTCCAAACACAAGCAGCTACAAAAAAACACCAGAAATAAAAGCTCAACTTGTCGCTAGTCGTTTTTAACAAAGAAAATGCCGCTAAGAGGATTAGGAAAGTCTTCGGTTCAACTCAGAACAGAACGAAAATTTTAAAAATGCTCCCACGGATGTTTACACCAAAAGATCACGGATTCGCTCATTTAGCTGTCAATCAAAAAGGGATTCAGCCTCAGACAGATCATCCAATCATCATGCAGAAGCTGAGCGTCCGTGCCAGTCGAGGCCAGCCCACTGCCCCATAGACCCCCAGAGACGATGAACGTCCGATGGGCGGGACAAAGCCCAGTGTTTATCCAATGACTTGTCTTGTTTCGCTGCACTCTTTGCTTCGCTATTCAACTCTGTTTAAAGCACTGTGAAGCTGCGGGAATGAGTGAGAGGAAAGCTGCGTCCTTACCAGTGATATGAAGCTGATTCTGAACAAAAGTTGAGCGTGTTGTAGCGCATATTTAGTCAATGACATGTACACACAACAGCGACGGGAAGCATGATGGTGACCCCATTTCACGTTTTCAACATCATTTTAATATTCGCTTCATACTTTTCTACCATCAATCTAAAAAAAAAAATAAATAAACACCTCCCCTCCGACCTAACATTTTTGGTGAAAAAGGATGATCACCAATTTTTTTTTTACTTGGCCTTAGGGGTGAAACGATTATACAAGAAAATTATCGAGGAAATTTCTTTGCCTCAAGTAATCATTTATTTAATTGTAAAGCTCAAAGTATGGTATTACACACTACTACTTTTAGTAGCACAACGCACTTACGTCACCCACGCAAAGAAAGAAGGAGGAGGATGTGAACATCTTTGGTTGAGGAGCAGGAAGATAGAAGAGGCGAGGCAAGACAATAATGAAAAACGCACTTAAAAAAAGTTGAAAGTGTGGGAGCATTTCAGGCTGAACAGGAAGAAAAACACTGTGACGTGTATTTGTTGCTACATGGCCCTTGTATACAACAGTACATCTTTGATGCTGCAGCATCTCCTGCGAAGACACCCAGAATGCAGTGGAGGACATGAGACAAGATAAAGTTAACGTAGGGCAAATCAATGAGATTAACGTTAATTAACCTTTCTAACATAATGTTAGACCTGCGGACTGCTAGGTTTCTGTTAATTATGACTACTGTCAAATGTGTGGCTATTATACTTCAATGGTGACAAGTATGTCCTTATGGTTAACTTGACTTCATACAGGGTTATTTAATCTGTAAAAAGACAGCACTGTGGAGATACGATGAAAAATAAAAAGATTAAAAAGTTAGATGAGCAGTTGTCAATGTTCTTGCAAGTTGCACAACATAAAGGCAATGTTTATAACTGTTTATTTATGAATGCCTTATATTTTGATACCAGAAATAATAATGTCAGATGTGGAGGGGGAGGAGGAGACAGGCAGCAGGAGTAAATCCAAACGAGAATGTTTAATGACAAAACTAAACACAAACTACACTTTGCAGACAAATACAGAAGTGCATGGAAACAGCAAAATGAAGCACTGACATATACAATGAATGACAAAGACTGAACACATCAGGGAGGGTTTTATACACAACATGATCACACATAAACAAAAGGCAGGTGGAAACCTTCACACAACCAGATGCGACCGGGGCATAGACATGACTAGCAAATGACAGACAATCATGTAGGGAGGTGTGCTGCTGCTGGGGGTGTGACAGATAAGTTGAAAGTAATTTAATTTTTATTAGTGTTTTATTCATATTTATTTGTGTTTGCAATTGTAAATGTTTCTAGAGAAGAAAATAGTGTGTTGCTATGCACAAATTTAAGTCATAATTTAAGAAATAAAATTGTTATCTAAAAAATGAACACAACTGGTCATTCATTATTAAGTGCAATGTCTTTTCTCTTGTGTATTTATAATTGCTCTTTAACCAAGCAAAAATAGGTTTTATTCAATTACTCGATTAATCAACGGAATTTGCAGTACCACACTCGATTACTAAAATATGTGATAGCTGCTTGCCTAAAACAACAACATAGACTAAGGATGAATTTGCCATTTCATTTTGTTTTGCATTTCAAAATAGTTTGAACCAGCATTATTTTATGTACTAGAAAATAAAGGATGAACACATTTCACTTGGTTTAACATGTTCTTAGGATTTGAGTTTAGAAGTGTAAAACCACAATGATATTGATGGAACATTGTGAGTCTGTTAGAAAAGACAACTTTGGGATCCTAAAATATACTTAATAACATTCTGAGGACATCATTTAGTTGGTTTTCTGTTGGATAAATCATCCTGTCCTTTGCATTACAGTGCAGAGGACAGCTTCTGTACCCAAACAATGTAGTAAAATAGAAATAACTGGTTAGCTTAGCTTAGTTAATTAGCTTTTTCAGTGAACACAAATCAGCATATTCTTGCAGTGCCATGTCTCACATGTGTGTGTGTGTGTGTGTGTGTGTGTGTGTGTGTGTGTGTGAGAGAGAGTGTTTGTGTTTGTACTTTTGGATTAAGTTATGAGTTATGGACCGTTTTTTTGCTGTGGTAGAATTACGGTTAGTTGCAGTTATTTACTGTTATTTGCTCTTCTTTGGAGCTGCCTTCCCTCAAAGATGGAGTGTTTACTGAGGCTCTGAGGTGTGTGGCTCACCGCTGTGTGATCAGCACACACACAGGTTTGTTTTTATACAGGACGTGAGGTCATAAATATGTTCCATGTGTATTAATGCATATGTCATTAGGGAGACAGAAAACTATGTTTCTCGTTTGTTTTTCTACCTCATTTGAACACAGCGGCTGCATTTGACATTGTATGGATATTTTGTGATGACCGGACAAATAGAAATGATGAAAAATGCTTACAAATCAGGGAGCAGTCTGTTTTTGTTCATTGATGCATCAACCATGGTTCAAATGATCCAGTGCATGGATGTGTTGCATAAATGTTTTTTTATCACACCTGTCACACCTGATATCCACATGATTCCAGTCTGTATGCTGTATGCTGTAGGTGGCAGTATGTGGTGTAAGTTTGTTGACATCTGCCATATTAAGCCTTGCTTGGGTGCTTGTGTTCACATTAAAGTGTCTTTTTTGTGTGGAATTGTAGACTCTAGTATTAAAGCAGAATCCATCACATCACAGCCAATGTTGACACACTGAAAGATTTTTGGATTTTTGACTAAAAGAATCAGTGTAGGATTACATTGTGATTAAAGTTATGATTGACACCCATAGATAGGTTGTAATAATTTGCCAAATTTGGTTTGGTTTGGTTCAGACATTGATTTTTGAGTCACAGTTTGTTTACATTTATGACACTGTTACAGTGACTTTGTGCCTTGTTGTCAACTCAGAAAAAGTATCCGTTGCTAATGCAGATAGGTTTAGAGTTCAAAGTATCCTTAAACTAGAAGACCACCAAAGTCAACAGCCAATGCTGATACCTAGATCAAAGAAACTATACATTGAAATACATCAACATCAACACATCTAGATAGTAGATATAATACCCAGAAATATTTAATTGCAATTATACCAGAAGTGCATGATTAGAGAATTCATTTAATTAGCATTTCAAAGATATGGGTCATGAGTTGCAGTTTAAAGACAACAAGGTACTCTGCTATTTAGACAGCCAATGGCAATTCATTCCACCATCTGGATGTCAGGACAGAAAATAGTCTTGATGCTAGACTTTCCTGATTATTATACCAGGCTGTACTTAATGCTTGTTTATTATTATTATTATTATTATTATTATTATTATTATTATTATTATTATTATTATTATTATTATTATTATCTTGAGCTAATTAAACTAGCCATATTTTACTACAGGTGTGATCACTCAAACTTTAGATAGAAAAATTTGGTGATTTACTGTGCTATAGTTTTAAATAAATAAAAAATGAGTGATGTTACATTAGTAACATAATGAGAGCTCAACAGGCTGCACCAGCAGTATTGGCAGCAGGTTGGTGGATACTTTGATATGAGATTGTGGGTGATTGGCTTTGTTCTCAGATTCAGAATCGTAACCCTAAATTTTCAGATGTTAAAAGACTGTTTATGCTTTCTATAGTAAAGTTGCCAATTAGAACAGTCTAATTGTAAACCCAACTCTCACCTTAACCTCAGTAACAAAACAAATGGCCTTTTATTATATAGTTGCCATTTTTCAGGGCCATTTTGTTAGACCACATGTTGTAGGATTGTCATCTTTTAAGTTTACTTAAACAAAATTCCGTTCTACACACACACACACACACACACACAGGGTGGAGCCTAGACATTTTCCCCTAAAAGATTCATCCAGCTCAGCACAGCCTTGAAGCCTTGAGGCATCGTTCCAAAAACTGGACTACACACAGCACACACACACAGTTCTCTCTAGTGGTTCTAGACATGTCGGTCAAGGAGGCAGCTGTGTTAACCTCAGGGCTGGAGTAAAGAAGAGGAGGGGGAGATGTAGGGATAATTCACTGCCTCATCTCTTCGTAAACAGAGTGCGAGCGAGTAGAAGCGTTTAGCAGGCTGAAGTGTGATGGCTGCTCAGATAGAGGAGGTTTCTGTGTCGAATGAGCGGATGCTGAAGAACGGCAGCCCTGTGGCTTTGTGTGCACAAGGGTCTTTACATAACCCACATAACCAAGTACATTGTCTAGCAACCAGTCAGTCAGCCGGCCCATCAGCTAAGGGGCCTACATGTGTGTGTGTGGCAGGACAGGCTTAGACAGGCCCCCAGCCTGACTGTTAAAATGCTAATGTCCTCTCTGGCTTTAGGGTCTTATTCATTTAGGGGTTTCTGATCTCATGGTGCTCCTCTGCAGTGTCTCTCGCTCTATCTCTAAAACGATCAAATCTGAAATGGTCCACTGTGGGGAAGACTGAGTGTAATTCAAACACATTGATAACTGATATTTGGGACCAATATTCATGTATGATAATTATGATATTTGTAGTGTGAACATTTTCTAGAATGCAACTCTTATTCACAGCTTACAATAAATTAACATGGTTTGATAGTAGAACATTTGGAAATCAGCTGCAAAAATGCTGAAAGCACATTTGATTGGATTTACTCAACATGTGGTTTCCAATAATCAGAAAAATGTTAAATATAGTCTTGTCTGATTTGATCATTATCACGTCAGTTGTAGATTTCTCAGCCCAATTTCAGCTTATATCTAGCATTATCACACCTGTTGATTGTGTGTTATGGGATCTAAAGTTTGCTGTTTAGTGTCATACACATCCATCAGTACAAAGGTGGTGATTGAACTGCATCAGTTTTGGAATGTTAAAAACTGCTGTTTACAAGCCCAGAAAGCTTAGAATATTGTTGTTATTAGACATATGTTTTGGTTCATATGTTTGGTGAATTTTTATTGAAATCCTGTTGTTGAGAAGAGGATAAAATTCAGGAATAAACACCATCAGCTGCATATTCCATCAGAATATCAGTTACCACCAATATCAAAAGCAAGGTTTTGGGTTAGGTTTGTTAAGTGGATCTGTAAGATTTCATCATTTTATGTCTTTTTAGGATATTTATTAGGTAGGTATTAGGTATTATTTTGATATTTAGGTATTATTTAGGTATCATGTTTTCTCTTTTATGTCATACCATTGCATTATTAGGCTCAATCAAGACTGGATGTTGCCACTAGGATAAGTGTCGAAATGTCTTTGGAAATTACCAGTCCAGTCCTTATCGCGCCACTGCTAGCTGATTATACACTGCTCAAAAAATAAAGAGAACACTAAAATAACACATCCTAGATCTCAGTGAATAAAATATTCCAGTTGAATATCTTTATTTATTACATAGTGGAATACGCTGAGAACAAAATAACATAAAAATGATCAATGTAAATCCAAATTATTACCTCTTGGAGGTCTGGATTTGGAATCATACTCAAAAATCTCATACCACCCTCATGGAGTCTGTTTCTGACCGTTTGAGCTGAAACCTGGATATTAGTGGCCTGCTGGAGGTCATTTTGCAGGGCTCTGGCTCTGCTCTACCTGTTCCTCCTTGCACAAAGGAGGAGGTAGTGGTCCTGCTGCTGGGTTGTTGCCCTCCTACGGCCCCCTCCATGTCTCCTGGTGGACTGGCCTGTCTCCTGGTCAGATTTTTTAAAATTACATTTTGATAAAAGATACATGACTAATGTAAAAATCTTAAATTTTACCAGAAGTCCTTTAAAGAGAACTAACAACGGTGTGTAACAGAGTGTTCTCATGGCATTCACACCACTAACACACTCTTAGAAGTAGAGACCCTGTGGTCATCATTATCACACTCTCACTGTCTCACCTTCTCATGGTAATGACCCATTTAGCAGCAACCATACACACACTCACACACTCCTCCCAGTGCAAAGAGGAAGCATTTATGGCACTGGCGTGACATCTGCATTGTCCTCCAATACACAAAGAGAAGGTGTTGCAGTCTGGCCATTGTCAGGAGTCTGCAACCAGGCACAGAGGGCAAGAGACAGAGGGAGAGATAGAAGAGGAGGGGGATGGACGGATGGGTAGGTCTTTGAAATGATGCGTGAAAGGGTAGCAGTGGTATTAGGGTAGGGGTCTGCTGTGAGCTGGTCTAAAATCCCCTGTGGAGCTCCATGATCTGCCTGCGTTAAGGTGAATGGGACCCATCCTCAGGTCTACAGTTTGAGCCAAAGACCTACTAATGAGCAGCTGCTCCAAAACAGCCCCCTGCTGCTCTCTGTAATGCCACCCCCTTCGACACCTACCATCATCAAATGACCCCTTTCTCCCTAACATGCACATCATGGTACAGTCCAGAGCTAATTACCCAAAGATTAAGTCTATAGGTTTCTGATTCTGATTCAGGTCTATTGTTCTTTTCAGTGTCATTTGTTTTTAACACTCAATCAAGCTAAAGTTGTCTTCACTGTTATCTAAAACGAGATTTTTGACATAGTGAAAGTTGTCAGAAATGTCAAATACAAGGCTGCATTTACATAATTCTGAACTTAATCCCCAACTCTTTACGTTATTAACTGAAGTATATGTGTATAAATGGCTGAAGGCATGGATCTTAATGTAAGGGCATTTTCACACAAACACTGTTTGGTCTGGTTAAAACGAACTGTCTTTGTTTGCCCCCTTGGTGTGGTTTGTTTCGTCCAGTGTGAAAACAGTAATCGAACTTGGGTGCGAATCAAATAAACTGTACCGAGACCTGCGGGAGGAGGTGATCTCGGTCCGGTCCCAAATAAACTTGGGTGCGGTTCACTTATGGTGAGAACATGATCCGACCTCAATCCAACCGAACTATGGTGTAACTCCACAAGTTTGAGCTAAAGTGCTAAAACTGTACTGTATCTGCTGTCACGCGTCACTAACCCACAACATAGATTGTGTCTTGCGTGAGGGCTCTCAAGACGGTTAAACGGGGGAATGGGGCGTGACTCAGGACAGGTGAGTGCTGCAGGTAGACAGCAGATGAACGCTGGGTGGCAACAACATAACAGCGACAGTTATTGCTCTGCCTCTGCTGCTGTAGTATTTACCAGACAGCACTGACCAATCAGAGGAGACAGTGTGTTCATGTGGTTTGTTGAGGTGCATTTTGGTGTGTTTAGGTTTGTGCCTGTGTAAAAACAAACCAAATATTGGGGGAAACGCTCCAAGTTAAAAGAACTCAGTTTGATTCGGACCAGAGAAATGAACTACCAGTGCAAAAACACCTTAAGATTGCAAGATTCCAACCAAGCATT
Organism: Crenuchus spilurus; assembly: GCA_036984385.1. Lineage (NCBI taxonomy): Eukaryota > Metazoa > Chordata > Actinopteri > Characiformes > Crenuchidae > Crenuchus > Crenuchus spilurus. The sequence goes on from BRDA01050012.1 coordinate 19,278, forward strand.
ACATAATGAACCAATTCCAGGTGAGTTCTCACAGGAAGTTTAAAATAGCCCTATTTGGTTTTGAGAAGTCTATTTTAATATACTTGGATGTACCATCATACCAAAAAGCATAATCCAAACAAGGCTGAATCAAGACTCTCCACCCATCATTTTTGTTTGAAAAAACTTTGGAATTCTGGTTAGAAAATGAATGCTTTGATTAACTCTAGTCAAAACAGTTTACTGCCTGAACCCTCCCTGATTTGTGATGGTCCAACATACATTCATACATACAAATAAGTAGCCCTTAGATTCTAATAACATATCCCCAACAATTAATTTTATTTGAATAACCAAATAAAATTAAATCTGCTTTGCCAAATCAAGTGACAACGAATTCTCAGACATTCACCTACTAACTTTCAACAGTCTACACTCAGTGTACTTTCCACAAAGCTCATGTCTTTATGGGATAATAATATTGCAGAATCATCTGTACAGAGACGAATTTTAGGGGAACTCCACAACTAGTCTGAGCAAGGGCGTAACTTTGGGTCCAACATTGGGGGGGTTGAGCTGTCTGCATATTTATTTATTAATTAAATCATTTACTTTTCTAAAAGGATTCAGGAGATTAGGGTTAACTAAATACGGTTAAATACAGGGTTAACCGTATTAGAAATACATTGTAATGCTTTTACTATGTATTTATTTAACTTTCTTTGTATTTACTCTGCACCATAAACAATTAAGAAATGCGAAGCTAACTAACGGACCTAGCTAAAATACCTGAACGGGTATTCATAGTGTGTCTGATACACAGCGGCATAGTTATTCAGTCATCAGCTAACAATTCATATACATTTACCTCATTTTGATTTTTCCGCTTTTTACAAGGCGGTGTTGTCGACCAACAATGAAAAAATGTTTTTTGTCCACTTTTTGGTGCT
>BRDA01050013.1:0-14665 GCA_036984385.1 Crenuchus spilurus
CTATGTCTGAGGTAACTTGACAAGTGCAAAAGCATGAAGACAAGGCAATGATGACAATACATGACTAGGGAGACAATACATTCAAGGACCAGTAAAGTGAGACATGATTTGAGACCAGGGATGAGGGGCCAGGGTTATGCAATGATAAGACATGTGTAGCCAGTTACAAGCCAGAGCATGACGTGACAAAGGTGGAGACAACAGAATGTAAACAAAGGGAACATAGACACACAACTATGAAAGGGATGAGGCTGTGAACGTCTTACATTACGTACAGTATGTGGAAGTTGTAGCTCTGAGAGATACACAATATTTATACTGTGTGAATGGTCATTTACTCAAATTCAACATGAAATATTCTAATAGTTTGAGATCCTGAAATACACTCAGTACCACTGCATATTTGCAGATAACTCCATTTGCCTACATAATCATTGCAATAATTGCACTTTGTGCTATAGAACTGCTGCTATAAACTCTATAATCTGCTGCTAAATATCACTCGGTACCACATACTGACCAACATCACATTTGTCCTTCATCCTGTAATGTGTCTTAGTCTAGTCAGACCAGCAACGTTTTGTATTTTTTTGAAAATAATCTACTTTTAAATCTACTTTTAGGACTCTAAATCTGATGATGTTTTAGGTTATATTTATGCAGAAATATAGAAAGCACCACTGTACATAAGGCTTGGAATATTTCACTTTGCATATCATTAATATAATTTGAATAGTTTGAATGAAATTGTGGATAAATTGAACTCGAAAATGTTAACTTTCCATGAAATGCAAAGATTTCAATCCAATTAGTGTTTGATCCAATGATCATGACATGTTCATATACAGTACAAGACAGCTGTTGTGATCCAATGATGAATAACATCTTCAAGCATTCATGATCACACATATATTAATGCATGTAGATGTATTACTGGTTTTAATCCCAGTGTGGGAATCTTCATCATACTTAAATACCTCAGCTATGTATGACTTAGCCTCTTGACCTGTTGTGGTCTGTGGAGTCATGCTTGGATGGCACCCTGGGGAGGTATCGCCCTTACACCCCCAATCACATCTCGGATCCAGCAGCTCTAATTGAAAATAAATAGATCACCAGAGACCAGTGTGCAAAATTTGATGGACTGGAAAGTCCGGCTCCCAGACATCACGGCTGTTTAATCTTGTCGAGTTCTGGATCTGCAACAAGATTAATTAACTTAATTATACTTGAGTAAAAGCATATGGGAGCTCTCGCCTCTTTGGGTCCTGACAATCAAGCATGGCATGATAATTCCCGCTGATTATAAATATCAGAACTGGAATGCTCATCCGTTTTGCTGTTTTCTTATGATTAGAACTGGAGAACTGTTCTAGTTCTAGCAGGTAGACAAGGCTGGGGCAGCCCTATATGCTCAGCAAGATAAATATTCACTTAATTCACCAGTTCTTTAATTAAAGTGAAAACAAATACACACGTATCCATTTTCAGCAAGAGTTCTTTCATCTGCATGTGTTAGATAATATCACACTCTTAGCGGCGAAGGCTTCCAACCGCATGAAGCTAAATGAACAAACAGATAAAGAAGAATACACTTTGCATTTTCTGAACGGAGAACAAGGTAAACGAGGCAAATGGCCTTTTATGCTGCTTTGTCTGACAGCACCAGTGGTCTGTAGCTCTTACATGGGTCTAATTCTTCAGAACGGGTCTCTGCAGTCAAAGCTTCAGAGCTCCAGGCTAATACACTTTCCACACACTGAATAATCTGCCGGCAAGTCTCCGCTCATCCTTTCTCATAGCCACATTACAATGTTGAATTATTCAACAGCTTGTTTAGCTCGGACATAATTTATGACCTCCTCTGCCTTCGTCTCTCTCTCTCTCTCTCTCTCTCTCTACTTTTCCCCACAGTAGTAGAGGTAACTGTTCAACTTCTCCACTCTGGAAATTGTGAATGTGATTTAACAAAGCTAAACACAGAGATTTTAACTTTTTAAATCTTAAACCCTCATTTTAAAGAAGGAATGTGAACATTGGCCACAGATCTAATGTCCATCTCTGGGGTCAATAACCTAAACTCAATTGTTTTAAAGATGGTAAATGCAGACATTGGAATATGAACAACTTGGCATCTGTCTTTGGTATGGTCAAAACATCCATAGTGAATTTTCTAAAAGTCATTGTTGTTTGTTGGAATTTGTTGGTATTTTCTGATGTTTGTTGATGGTGGTATTTGTTCTTTGCTGTTTATTTATATTTGTTGGTGTTTTCTGACGTTTTTTCAAGTTCAAGTTCAAGAGGTTTATATTGTCATTTCAGCTATATACAGTAGAGTATTAATTAAATGAAACAACATTCCTACAGGACCAGCAACACAGAACACAAGTGCAATGAAAAACAACTAATAAACACACAATAAATACAAGCTCTAATAACTAATCAGAAAATGCTGCTTGTGTAACTAGGCTGAGACACATTATAGGATGAAAGGCAAATGTGATGTGGGTCAGTATGTGGTACTGAGTGATATCTAGCGTTTATATCAGCAGTTTTATAGTACAATGTGTAATTCATTCATTCATTCATTATCACACCCGCTTAATCCTTATTAGGGTCGCGGTTAGTCCCCCACCCCCTCACTGGGCGCAGGGCAGGGCATTACACTATTCAACTAAGCCCAGGACAGGGCGCCAGTCCATCGCTGGGTGACACACACACACACACACACACAGACACACCTACGGACAATTTTTAGAGTACCCAATTCACCTGACCTCCATGTTTTTGGACTGTGGGAGGAAACCGGAGACCCCGGAGGAAACCCACGCAGACACGGGGAGAACATGGAAACTCCGCTCAGATGGGGAATCGAACCCAAGACCCCAGCGCTGAGAGGCAAACGTGCTAACCACTAAACCACCGTGCCCCCCACAATGTGTAATATTGCAGTGATTAGACAAACACAGTGCTGTGTAAATGTGCAGTGATATTTTGAGAGTCAGACTGTGTGTGTTAAGGAGTCTGACAGCCTGAGGGATGAAGCTGTTGGACAGTCTAGCAGTGAGGGTCTGAATGCTGCGGTATCTTCTATCAGAAGGCAGCAGGTGAAGAGACCATGTGATGTATGTGATGGGTCTTCCACAATGCTTGGAGCTTTCCGGATGCAGCAAATGTAAATGTCTGTGAGAGATGGAAGACAGACCCCAATGATCTTCTCAGCCATCCTCATTATACACTGGAGAAACTTGCGTTCAGATGCAGTGCAGTTCCCAAACCAGACAGTGATGCAGGTGCTCAGGATGCTCTCTATGGTTGCTCTGTAGAAGGTGGTGAGGATGGGAGGAGGCTGATAAGCTTTCCTCAGTCTTCTTAGAAAGTAGAGATGCTGTTGTGCTTTTTGTACTTATGGAGCTAGTGTTGAGGGACCAGGTGAGGTTCTCTGTCAGTTGAACATCAAGGAATATCTCTGTTGATATGTTGATAATTTTGATGGTTTTTGATTGGTATTTGTTGGTAATTTGTAATATCAACATATGCCTGTTGGTATTTGGTTGCATTTTCTTTTGTTTGTTGATGTTTGTACATATTTGTTAGTGTTTTACAATGTTTACTGATGTTGGTATTTGTGATTTCTGATGTTTGTTGATATTTGCTATTTAACAGTAGTGCATCCATGTTAGCACCCATTCTAACACCAGGTGAAGTTCTGCTTGTGTCCACATTCAGTCTTATATTCTCTACATCATTTTCATACTGTGACTGCATGAGTATGCTTTGACAAACTGCACGTCTGGGGCGTGGGGAGGTTAAATGACTTGCCCAGGGGGTCGAGAAGTAAGTCATCACATCAGTGAGGTAATGAATGTAAAGGATTGTGTGTCCTGCCACCTTAAGGGCCAGAAAATTAGCTCCCACTTTCTCCATTTTAGAGACACACACAGAGTAATTGATAGCCCCGAGAACCTTTGCCGCATTACCATAAAGGTTTCATAAAAAGGGCTGAATATTAGTGTTTGGTTATGAAATTCAAATGAGCCGATGCAATATAGATGGTAGATATTGATAAAGGGAGATAATTGACCAAGGGTAGATATCAGAGGAATAAGCCTCGATTCATATTGAAGCTCAGTAAATTATGCATCCACTTTCAAAATGAGAAGACATGACTGATGAGGCAGGACAGAGAGGCCTTGGTGGAGCTGAATTAAAGAACTGCTTCTGACATTTCTTTTACAAAGTGCTGATACAAGGATTATTTTAGGTTTAATGTAAAATTCCCCAAACTGTTTTTTTTTCCATTGGATAAACGTGATGTGGTTTAGTACAGCACGGTTGGATGTGTATTAGAGCACTTGAATAATTAACATAATCAATTTAAAAACACAGGATAAAACAAGTCTTGTCTTGTTAAACACTTGACATTTAACACTAGCCAACAGTGTGCAGTGAGCTTCTATCAGGAAAAAGTGCACCATGCCAAAGTTTATAATGAACTGATGTAGAACCAGGGAATTAGCATAATAGTGAAGTTAATCATTAATAAGCACAGGTTGCTGGAATTATCCAGAGATCATGACCTGCTCTGTGAGTTTGTCTAGAAGCTCACACATACTTTGAATTAGTTTTATTACACTCATTGAGTCAGTTTTATGATAGACAAAGCAAAACGAGCAGTGAGAGTGTTATTCCACATTTCACTCCTTGGATAGATCAGATCAGACGACTACATCCTACTGTACATCTTGTTTTACATTTGTGTGTGTTTACAAACCTATAAAATGTATTTTAAATTGTTGTCCAGCCTGACTACAAAGGATGTTTTTGTTACTGTCCCTTTAAGAAGGATATTTGTTGGTGTTTTCTGATGTTTGTTGGTATTTTGGGTATTTTCTGATGATTGCAAGTGTTTTCTGATATTTGTTAGTATATGTTGGCATTTGCTGATATTTGTTGGTATTTGCTGATATTTGTTGGTATTTGCTTATGTTAGTATTTGTTGGTATTTGCTGAAAATTGTTGGTATTTGTTGGTATTTGCTGAAATGTGTTGGTATTTGTTGGTAATTGCTGATATTTTTTAGTATTTGCTGATGTTTGTTGATATTTGTTGGTGTTTTCAGATGTTTGTTGGTATTTTGGTTATTTCTGATGATTGCGAGTGTTTTATGATATTTGTTAGCATTTGTTGGTATTTGCTGATATATGTTGGTATTTGTTGGTGTTAGTATTTGTTGGTATTTGCTGGTGTTAGTATTTGTTGGTATTTGCTGAAATTTGTTTGTCAGAAGGTTGTTGGTATTCTGGGTATTTGCTGATGTTTGTTGGCATTTTCTGATGTTTGTTGGTATTTGTTAATATTTGCTGATGTTTGTATTTGTTGGCATTTTCAGGTGTTAGCATTTGTTGGTATTTGCTGATGTTTGTTGGTATTTGTTGGTGTTTTCAGATGGTTGTTGGTATTTTGGGTATTTGCTGATGTTTGTTGGCTTTTTCAGATATTTGTTGCTATTTGTCAATATTTGCTGATGTTTGTTCATATTTGTTGGCGTGTTCAGATGGTTGTTAGCATGTGTTGGTGTTTGCTGATGTTTGTTGGTATTTTCTGATGGTTGTTGCTATTTGTTGTTGATTTCTGATGTTTGTTGGAATTTATTTGTGTTTTTGAATATTTGTTGATGTTTGTTAGTATGTGTAGTTGTTCGTGTTTCCTACATCATTAGATATGCTACGTGGCTTTTCTGGACAGTGACAATATGCAAATTGTCTTTGCTCTGATTAGCTGCTGTATGAATGGGCTGAAAAGTTACTAGAAAACAAAGAGAGATGTTAATAATGACATCACAAATAAAAAGTACTTTAAAAACTTCCATATATGAACTGTCTGAAGTGGACAGAGTGAAGAAAAAATATAAATTCCTTTTTTTTTTTTTTAGCAAAAAGCTACCAATTATTGCATGTTCTGGGTATTTAGATGCATAGTGATCTGTTTACATGAGATGAAAATGGGTATTTAGATGCATAGTGATCTGTTTACATGAGATGAAAATGATGCTTCATTGATATTCTTTAGGCTTTGAGTGAATACATAGGCAGGTATTTAAGTAACATTATGTAAACAGTGTAAGTATGGATGTCTCACAATGAATGGCTCTATTACATTCAGAGATAGCATTTGAACAACTGTGTAGCTGCACAAAGAATACTATTGTAGCTCCTATCTGACTGCCGAGGGGTAAACAGACTGTGACTGGGATGATTGTCATATAATAGCGTGGGCTCTGTTGTGGTGACTGCTTGCAGCGAAACCCTGTGATAACTTGCAACCAGTGATCTTTTGTGCTAAGGTTACAGGTCTTTGTAGCATAGCTGCTGCCAGCAGTGTGGCCATTAAGGTTGCTGAGCCATTCCATGTCAAATCACTGGAAAGAAAAGAGGTTTTGATTCACACCATCACATCACAGCATTTGGAGCCACTATATAAAGTTGAACCTTTTCTGTGTGTGTTAGAGATGTAACTGAATGTGAACACATCATATGAAACTGGACACACTGGCATTTTAATATAAAATTCCTGAAAACACAGAGGCGTGCTGTGCATTCACCACAGTCTTTCCTCAAGACCATAGATTGTGTTATGTGTGATTCATGATTTGGCTTAAAACAGAGTAATCCAGTCTTATCCGTTCTCATTATTAGGCAGCATAGTGAGAATGTAAGTGATGGAACATTGGATAGTGTCATTTTTTATTAATAAGGACTGTTTGTAGGACTGAAGAATCTGAAAAGGAAAAAGTATTGGGACACCTGTTCATGGTTTCTTCTGAAATCAAGAGTATTTCAAAAAAGTTTATCCTGCTTTAGTTGAAGAAAATGTCTCTATTGGAGCATAGCTGTAAGGATTTGACTGCATTCAGAAACAAGAGTCTTGATGAGGTCAGGATGTTGGATGATGACCATCACCTCCTCTCTCAACTCATCCTCAAAGTATTGGATGGAGTAGAGAACACAGTTCCTACTCAATACTGTGGGATTTATACTCCTTTAGAACACCTGTCATTAGACATGGTGCCAATAATTTAATTTTTATCTGATACAGAGTGTCCTATTCTATTGGCATTAAAAGTGGCCATCTATCAGTATACATTGCAAATGCATTTTTTTTCTGGCCACTCTTCCATACAGCCCAGCTCTATGGAATGTACAGCTATTTGTGGTCATATGGACTCCAGTCTCTGCTTGGGAACTCAGCAGCTCCTTCAGGTTTACCTTTGGTCTCTGTGCTGCCCATTTGATTAATGCCCTCCTTCCACAGTCTGAGAGTTTTGGTGGGTGGCCCCCTCTTGCCAGGTTTGTTGTGGTACCATGTTCTTTCCATTGATGATAATGGATTTGATGGTGTTCTGGAGGATAGTCAGAGATTTTGGATATCTTTTTATAGCCCAACATTGACTTGTTTGCAGATCTACTTAGTCATCATGGTGTTGTTTGGTTAGTGGTGCATCTTGTGTAATGGTATTGCAGCCTCTTGGGCCTTTCAGAAAAGGTGTGTATGTACTGACAGATCATGTGAAACTTAGATTGCACACAACAGAATGTAAACAAAGAGCACATGGACACAGGACTGAAACAGGGATGAGGCTGTTGCCGTGGGTTTAAAAATATGCTGATCACATTCATTACAAGGCATTTACACAAATATTTGGACAAAATCATTACTCAAAACTTGTCTGAAAGCCTTTGAGGAAAAACAGATATAAATTATTACTAATCAAAGGGTTGTCTAACTGTAACCCTCACCCTTACACTAACCCTAAACACATCAGAAGCTCTGCATATTGTTTTTTGTTTAACACAATATTCTCTGAAGCTATTGGATTTGTGTGCAGCCTTTAGAACAGTTGATTTTGCAGATAACAGTGTAACATTTCAATACCAATTAAAAATTTTTTTTTTCTAAAATCATTCATTCAGCCAAGAGTTATTAAGTGTGCATTGAGTGTTTACTCTATATATTTCTTTAACATCCTCAACACGAAAGAAGAGACTGATTTATTTTGGCAATAGTACTTTGTACAATACAACTTACAATGAAAGTACTTTATGGTCAGAACATAAACTACAAATACAAAAACAATAAAATTTTTTATAATTTTGTTATTTTTTTAAACACCACACAGTGTTTTCCTTGTAGTGGCTATGAAGCTGCAGGCTTGCATTCAGATGAGAAAATGTTGCATTTCTGACCTATAGTGGATGTTTTTTAGCCTAACATACCTCTACCGATTGGTAGAGATGGGACAATCACATTGTGTTATATGGACTTAAATGTGCTCTACGAAGTGGTTGAGAAAGATGTTAAAGGAATATGGAGGAAAATCTATATATTTTTTAAATCTCAGCTTTACATTATAGTGACATTTCATGATAATTGGACAACAGAAATGTGTTGAAATTGCTTTGAGTAAAATCTCTACATTAAGTTACATTGAGTGTTAAATATTTTTGGCTTTTGGACAGTGATGATGTGCTATACATTTTCAATGAAAGAGAGATGAAGACATGAATGGAAGTCCTGACATTTCTTTGTTTTAATGTACTAAGAGGGCACTGCAAAATTAAAGAAGTCACTAATAAGACAAATGTGTGAATCTAATTATTTACACAAGAGACACATTTGAACACAGCGACTGGCCTCAATTCACATTCCCTCAGTCTGCCTTGAACATTTTCAATTGTCTTTGGTGACATAATACTCCTCCGGCTGCTGGGAGGAGAAATTGAAGGCGACACGCTGAATTGATGTTTGAATAGGATCTTTTTGGTAGTAATAAACTGTAGAAAGAATTGTGTGTCCTTTCTTGTTTGAACTTTTGTCTCCGGCCACCTTTGCCGGCTGGCATTTTTTCTCAGCGGTGGCGCGAACGAGGTGGGGGGTTCATTTCTGGCTTAATGGCCGCTGATATTATTCTTTCGGCGCTCTAATGATGAGCTGGAACAGCAATTAACCTGATCCCAGCGTCCATACAACGGAACTGATATTCAACATCAATACGGGCAGGCCAGGAGGCGTGTGCCAGCCTAGAGGCTAAATCCTGACCATAATTGGCCATGTGTGTGTGATTATGCAGCCACCGGGGGAAGGACGAGCTTTATGTGTGAGGTTTTTGAAGTATAGAGATGCACGTCCTTGAACACTGACATGGAGGCATTCAAGAGCATAACCTTGCAAGTCTTTTTTCTTTCTTTTGATCTCTGAGGGAGGCGCAAGGTAGACATTTCTTTGTGCCTTCATGGAGAAATTTAGCCTTGTACAACCTCTATTATATATGCCTTTTATGAATATTATTCAGTTATGGCTTGTTTCTATCTATTTGACTGCCTCCGTGACTTTGACCTGCTTTTTCTTACACCTGTTCACTTCAGAACCTGCCATAACGGGTTACAGTAATTGCATTAACATGTGCAGACCTTTGAACCTTCCAGCCGCATCATACCTCACTCAGTAATTCAAAATCATGAATTGAAAGATTTGAGAGCGCCACCATGCTGTGCTTACTGGAACCAAAATTGGTTTTTCTATGGCATCATGAGTCTGAGTGAGAAGAACATGGTTCTTCACCAAGTTATTCTTCATAGAACATGTATAGAACTGGACATTTGAAATGTTCATCCATTCATCCATCTTCTTAGCTGTTTAATCCTGGTCAATGTTAAAACATTCCTATTTAAGCCAAAAGTGATTCTTCTGTGGCATCATGAGTATGAAGTTTGTCAAGTCTTAAAACTTTAGAAAAATTATTCAGGTCGTCACAACTGATTGACAATATTCTTAAAGAACCAGACATTTTAAATGTTCCCAATGGAGGCAAAAGTGCTCCTCCTGTGGCATCACTCAAAGAAACTTTTCTATATATGTCACATTGTCACACCTGATTTACAATATTCTTGTTTAAAGGGCCAGACATTTAAAACTTTCCTCCATCCATCCATCCAGCCATCCATCCATCCATCTTCTTAACTGCTTAATCCTGGTCAGGGATAAAATGCTCCCAATGGAGCCAAACGTGCTCCTTCTGTGGCATCACTCAAAAAACCTTTCCTGTAAATGACTTGAATGAGAAGAACTTTTAAAGGTCTGAACAACATGGTTCTTCACCAAGTTATGGATCTTTGTAGAACCTTTATTTTAAGTCTTTAAACATTAGAAACATTCTTTCCATAGTCAGTTGATTGACAATATTCTTCTTTAAAGAACTAGACATTTAAAATGTACCTTCATCCATCCATCCATCCATCCATCCAACCTTTAATTTAAGTCTTTAAACTTTAGGAAGGTTCTCCGCCTTCTCAAATCTAATTTACAATATGCTTTTTTTAAAAAAGAAACCATTGAAAAGGTGTGTATATAAAGTTTGTGAACCCTTTAGAATTGTCTTTATTTATAGCTAAATGTTTCTTAAAATGTCACAGGATTTCATTAGATAACCCTAAAAGTACATAAAAACAAATGAGACAAACATATTAGACTTGCTCATATGTTTATTGAGGAAAGTGTTCAATATTAGAATTTCTTTCTAAAATTCTGGAGAAAGTAGTCTACAATCAGTTAATGGCATATTTGAATGAACAGAACATTTTAGAGGTTTTACAGTCTGGTTTTAAATCTTTGCACAGTACAGAGTCTGCTCTTTTAAAAGTTTTAATGATATATTTTTAGCTACAGACTCCGGTGACTGTGTTGTCCTTGTGCTTTTGGATCTGTCAGCTGCTTTTGATACAGTTGACCATATAATTTTATTTCAGCGTTTGGAGCAGTGGGGGGGGCATCAGTGGGACAGCTTTAGACTGGTTTAGGTCCTACCTAGCTGATCGTAGTTTTTGTGTCTGCCTTGAAGATTATGTTTCCTCTTCTGCTCCTCTTCCGTGTGGGGTCCCACAGGGCTCAGTTTTAGGACCCCTCCTTTTCATGCTGTACTTGCTTCCTCTTGGCTCTATTCTTAGAAAATTTGGGATCGCATTTCAATGTTACGCTGATGATACCCAGATATATGTTCCGTTAAAAAAAAGGACACCAACTCTCTGAGTCTCCTGTTTTTATGTCTAGAGGAAATAAAATCCTGGATGGCTGTTAATTTTTTTAAGTTTAATGAAAACAAAACTGAAGTGGTTGTTTTTGGAAGTTCTAGTGAGACACCTGATGTAGATGTTGGCTCACTGACCCAGTACATCACTAATCTTGGGGTAAAAGTTGATGCTGGACTGAAGTTGAAGTGGACCACATCAGAACAGTTGTAAAATCAACAGTTGTTTTTACCATCTGAGGCAGCTGGCTAAAGTGAAGCCAATTCTCTCCCAGAAACATTTTGAAACAGTAGTCCACGCCTTTGTTACCACTCGGCTGGACTAATGTAACACACTTTATACAGGCATCAGTGAGTCCTGTATCTTGCAGCTTCAGAGGGTACAGAATGCTGCTGCACATCTTTTAAATGGCACACAAAAGTTTGATCATATTTCCTGTTTTAGCATCCCTGCACTGGCTATCCGTATATTTTAGAATTAATTTTAAAGTTTTATTTGTTTTTAAAGCTCTTAATGGTCTTGCTCCACCTTATTTGTCCGAACTGCTACATCCCTACAAACCCTGTGCCCAAGACAAAGCGTAAGCTCAGAGGTGACAGTGCTTTTCCTGTGGCAGCTCCTAAATTATGGAACGATCTTCCCCTGGACATCAGACAGGCATCGTCCCTGCCTGTTTTTAAATCTCTTCTGAAAACTCATCTCTTCTCCCTGGCCTTTAAACACCATTTATATGATTGATTTTATGCTTTTGTATGTTTTTATTTTCTTTTATATTTTATTGATTTTATGAATGTATGCATGTTCATTATGTGTACAGCACTTTGGTCCTGTGGGTGTTTAAAGTGCTCTATAAATAAAGATGGTATATTATGGCATATGACATGTATGTGAGTGACAAAAGTATGTGAAACTTTAGGATTAGCAGGTCATTTGAACGGGAAATTTGAGTCAATGGGATAACAGTCTGGTGTGAGTGAGGGCCCTGTTTTATTTAAAGAACCAGGTTCTAGCAAAGTCCTCTTTTCAAAACATGTTTATGGAGGTATATCATGGCACAAACAAAGGAGGTTTCTGAGGACCTCAGAAGAGTTGTTGATGCTGGAAAAGGTTACAAAATTATACCTGTATATGACTTCAGACTCCTCCAATCCACAGATAGTATTTCAAGAAAATAGAGAAAATTAAATAATATTATTACTGTCCCCTGCAGAGGTCAATCAAGAAAGATTACACTGAGCAAGGGATGTAATAGTTGACAAAGGAACCCAAAGTAACTTCATGAATCCACCATCAGAACACTGAACAACGATAGTATGAATGGCAGATTTGCAAACAGGAGGCTGCTGTTGTCCAAAATGTACATTGATGGCACCTATATATATATATATATATATATAGACTCCCCGCCAGAATCAGACTCCCCTTCATGTGCACGCGCATCACACAGCAGTGTAGTCAGAACACATCACACTTGCTGTTTGTTATTTCTGTATTTAAATAACTATTTTTATTATCATTACTTTCACAGAAAACAACAGAACATCTCTTAAAGCACTAGTTGTGTTATATTTAACAAACGGAAGTCCTAATAAATCCATATTATTACATTAGAATATTGTTAAAACAAAATATACAACTGAGATTCTACAGCTCCTAACATCATCTCGTGTTATTGGTCTAAATTCAGTGACTCACATCTGTTCAGAAGAAATAATGATATTGTACACTATTTTAATATTATGTGACCCAGAGCTGAGTTGTAAACAAATCAAGTGTGCTTACACAGTAAATATTCAGTGTTAAATCAACACCATTAGAGTTACATTAACACTAAGGGTGTCAAAATGTAACACTCTCATTGTTCATTTAACTCTTAATAGTGTTGATTTAACACTGGCAGATTTACTGTGTACAGAGTTGGGTTACACACCATATATACCATCATATTATAGTGACAACCTGAGCAGAGAGACCTGCACTGCAAAAACAACAAGCTGATTAATCACAGTTCATATTTAGAGACAATGTTTAAGCTTTGGTTGGTCAAATATCTTAGTCTATAGATTAAATGCTCAAATCCCTAGTTTAATAAAATCAATGGAGATAATGGTGCATATTTTGGTGTAATTAAATGAAAAATAAGCTGCTTCTTGCAGGTTTTTGATGTGGTGCTGGCTGACTTTGCTTGTTTAAGTTTCCTGTTTTTTTCTATGTTGTTAGTATTAATTAATTTACCTGTAGGCTCCACACAGGATTATGTTTAAGTGGGGTGTAAAACCCCACATATGTCAAATGACTAGCTGTGTAGATGTTACCCTCAAAAGCATTTTATTGTAGCTTTTTCATAGGGGGAAAGAATGATTTCGGCAATGTTAACAACATTTGTCGAAATTACACTCCCATCTCATCTTTGGACTGTAAGTCCTGATAAACATGAAACTGATTTTGGTGTCTTGTTTAGGTGTGTAGAAGTTACCATTAAAAGCATTTTATTGTAGCTTCTTCATAGGGGATTTTTGGGGGAGGGACTAGTGCAAACAGCAGTGACGGTGACGTTAACAAAACTAATCCTCAGGATTCACAGACAGGTGATGGCACCAAACTAAAGCAGCAGTCCAAAGATAAGTTTCAGGCCATTTGGCCAAGAATATATCCTTGGCTCAAACTTAATAGCGGTAAAATGAGCTGCTCAATTACAGCAGCACTGAAAAGAAAGCGCAAGGCTGATTCCACTAAAAATGCATATACACTGCTCAAAAAAATAAAGGGATCACTTAAACAACACAATGTAACTCCAAGTGAACCACACTTCTGTGAAACCAACCTGTCCAGTTAGGAAGCAACACTGATTGTGAATCAATATCACCTGCTGTTGTGCAAATGGAACAGACAACAGGTAGAAAGGCGAGGCAATTAGCAAGACAACCCCTATACAGGAGTGGTTCTGCAGGTGGTGACCACAGACCTTTTCTCTGTTCTCATCCTTTCTGGCTGATGTTTTGGTCACTTTTGCATTTTGTCATTTCACCATAGAGGTAGCATGAGGCAATGTCTACAACCCACATAAGTTGCTCAGGTAGTGCAGCTCATCCAGGATGGCATATCAATGCGAGTTGTGGCAAGAAGGTTTGCTGTGTCTATCAGCATAGTGTCCAGAGCATGGAGCAGATACCAGGAGACAGGCCAGTACACCAGGAGACATGGAGGGGGCCGTAGGAGGGCAACAACCCAGCAGCAGCACCGCTACCTCCTCCTTTGTGCAAGGAGGAACAGGAAGAGCAGAGCCAGAACCCTGCAAAATGACCTCCAGCAGGCCACTAATATCCATGTTTCTGCTCAAACTGTCAGAAACAGACATGAGGGTGGTATGAGATTTTGAGTATGATTCCAAATCCAGACCTCCAAGGGATAGTTTTGATTTACATTGATCATTTTTATGTTATTTTGTTCTTAATGCATTCCACTATGTAATAAATAAAGATTTTCAACTGGAATATTTTATACACTGAGATCTAGGATGTGATATTTTAGTGTTCCCTTTATTTTTTGAGCAGTGTATAAAGTTCAGCTAATATCTTAAG
>BRDA01050018.1:0-52702 GCA_036984385.1 Crenuchus spilurus
CCCAAATCTCTACCCATCCTCAAATATTCCAAAAACCCTAACCATCCACAAAAGTCCAAACTACCTCTCCCCAACCAGTCCAACCTCTACCAATCCTCAAAAGTCCAAACTCTACATCTCCCCAACCAGTCCAAGCTCTACCAATCCTCAAAAGTCCAAACTCTACATCTCCCCAACCAGTCCAACCTCTACCAATCCTCAAAAGTTCAAACTCTACATCTCCCCAACCAGTCCAACCTCTACCAATCCTCAAAAGTCCAAACTCTATATCTCCCCAACCAGTCCAACCTCTACCAATCCTCAAAAGTCCAAACTCTACAAATCCCCAACCAGTCCAACCTCTACCAATCCTCAAAAGTCCAAACTCTACAAATCCCAAACCAGCCCAACCTCTACCAATCCTCAAAAGTCCAAATTCTACATCTCCCCAAACAATCCAATCTCTCTCTGTCTGCAACAGTCTAAACTCTGCCTGTCCCCAAACTGTCCAACTTCTTCCGTCTCCATGGTCTCCAAACAGTCCAATTTCTACCTGCACTAAACAGTTCCCTTCTATCCGCCTCACTCAATCCCACATGATCTGTCCTCAAACAGCCCCACCTCTGACTCCAACAGTCTTTGTCATCAATCACTTTAGTCATTTTTGTATTTAGTGATATAGAACTTCTGCATTATTGTTGTTAACAGATATTAGATAGTAATGTGCTGTACTTGTATCTCTCTTCCCAACCATCCTGAACTAATCCTCACCCCTCCTAACCTCTCTGCCTCTTCACTTTCCCACAACAGTCTCTACCTGCCCCCACCTCTCTTAAACTGCCCCTCCGCCCCCTTTCACACTATACCTGCCCCCTCCCTCGTGTTATGGTGGGCTGGTCCGGATTCTCAGCAGTCTCTCTCAGGCTGTGAGCAGAGCTGAAGTGCCGCTCCACTGCTCAGCACTTCAGGACTGAAACAGGTCAGATTTACATTCGCAAACACTGGAAACTTTGCTGCCCGCTGTGCTGGTCAGGGGAGCCCCGAGGAGAAGATAACCGCCGAGCTAAAGGTGAGAGTTTATGACTGGACTTTACAGTGGACTCACAGCGAGTATTTAGGCTTTTATTTCCAGACTGGCACTGTTTCTTGGTGGCGAGTCAGCGCATTAAAACGTCTTAAAGATGTTCACTATCGTTTCGACCGCATTGATGATCTGAGTGATAAGCGCGCACGCGAGGCTGAGCCCCGGCCGCTGATTGGTGTGAATTGAGCACGTGCATAACAGTGATTAACGCACCTGTGATTTGATCGCATTTGGCCGTGAATGAGCCACTCGTTGCTGTGTGTTGATCAGTTTAATAACTTCTCTTGTGTTTTAAAAGGAAAACTGAAAGTGTGAATGTGTAGCATGTAGTGCATTCAGTCCCCCGGGGGCCAAAATCATCACAGTTTAAGACAGTATTTAGTTTTTGTATGGACATTTTTGAGCATAAAAGTACCTTTAGTAGCTTTTAGTAGACAAAAAGTAACCCTGACATATTTGAACACATCTAGTCAAGTTACACATTTTCTCGAAAATAAGTTATGACATGTTTCTATACGTTTTAAAGCAGTTTTAAGTATTTGCTGAAATAATACAAATCATTTCAGGTTTTATTTGTTGTTTTATTTGCTGTAGAAGATGAATTAACTTATAAATCTGTTTTCATGTATGTTAACAATGAATGAAAGCTGATAGTTACCAATTAGCACGACTTTTCATGACATGTTAATGCTAGTAATCCTAGTAATAGCAATAAAGATATTTGAATAGGAAAGTACACAAAAATCCCAAAACTGCAGTTTTTAGTAGAGAAAGTATAAGCCTGAACTGTTTGGATGGAAGAAGTTTGGACACAAAAAGTCAAACATTTTGTTGAAAATAACGCTCAAATATGTTGTGTTTCTGCATTTACTGCAGTTTATATGTATTTGCTGAAAAATATAAAACATATTTAAGGTGCCATAAGTTTTGGCCATGTCATATTTTGTTTTATTTACTGGAGAAGATGTGGTAACTGTTGGTTTACATATCTAACAATGAGTGAAAGTTGACAGTTAACACTTAGCATGACTTTTCGTGTCATGCTAATGCTAGTAATTACTTAGTAATTAGTAATTAATTAATAATTAAGAGGGATAGGAAAAAATAGGAAAAAACCCTGACACAGCAGAATGTAAGCCTCAAATGACACATTTTGTTAAAAATAACACTCAAATATGTTGTGTTTACTGCAGTTTATATGTATTTGCAGAACAAATAAAACAATATTTAAGCTGCCATAAGTTTTGCACGTGGCACATTTCATGTTTGATTTGCTGTAGGAGACACGGTAGCTGTATGTTTACATGGCTGACAGTTAACACTTAGCATGGCTTTTAATGAAATGCTAATGCTAGTAATTACCATAGTAACAGTTAGCCTGCTAATAATACTAAGTTGTTTTAAAATACCTCTCATTCATTTCCATTTAGCATTAGAAAACAGACTGTGCTTGATTTGGTATTGACTTGACCATATCTGTAAAATGGCGATAAACAACACAATAATAAGATGCAGCATTCTGTTCTTTGTAGAGGAACTTATTTAATCACAATGAATAAAATATGTGCTTTTGCATTGTATATACTTGTATAGCTGCATAGAGACAGGGATACCAATTGAATATTAAGGCTAATAGCTCCATTGTGGAGCATTAAATGACCACTGTTGTTTATGTTGTTTTGCATGTTTAATCAGTGACTTGGTAGCAGACGTGACTGGACTCACATATTCATTAACCTTGGATATTCTGAGCTGTTCACAAACAGTTAAAAAGCAGCTGATAATTAGCAAAAAGTCAGAACCTGTAACCGGACAAACAGCAGTGGGCAGAGAAAGGTGACCATATGTTTTAGTGAGGCCTTATCACACATCCTGTCCTGGATGAAATCATTATATTGTGTTTCCTGGCACTGCATTATGGGAAATCTATGCTGTGGATTGGCAAGAACCTCGTGATACTCTACTTATCATGATACAGGGGTTAGAATATAATATATTGTGATATATAGTGATACTGTAAACAAGGTGACATGATTTTTTTATTTTAATTTTAGGAAAACTGTCAATGATGCACCCTTAAACTGCTTGTTTTCAATGGAGTGGAAGAGTCTAATGGCTGAAGATAGATTACAACATTGCCAGGTAGTGGTTAGGGTTTTAACAAAAGACAACATGAAACACAATCTCCCACCAATCAATACTGTGTTTGACACTCATATCACAAAGCATAATATTGTGATTCTTTTTCGTTATTTCAGAGCATTACATTTCTCAAACATTAGCCTTTAGTTAACCAAATGTTATTACTATGTCCTAAAAGAGATTTTTAATAGTAACGACTGGGTTATTTAGGTGATTTCTAGTGTTTGCTAGTAATGTTATATATGGAGTAAGATTTTCAAATATGATTTCTAGGTGAACCATTCTTTTTCAAACCAGAAATGAGTTTAAGGTGCTGGTTGAATTTTTAGGGCTATCAACTAGCAGGTGTAACCACCTTAAATCTAACCTTGACATCTAATATTTCTCATTTTGAGAATGTGGATCAGATAATATATTAAATCTATAATAAGACAACTTTTCTTTAGTTTACAACTAGTGAGGTGAGGCTAAAAAACCCTAGAACTCAATAGTCCCCTGAATAACCTAGCCAGTTCTAAAAAACACATCATCAATACTTTCCAGGTCTTAAATAAGGTCTGATAGATGTGCTTTAGGACACACTTGACTATTTAGGTGACTGCTGAGAGCTACTGCTTGTTAGTAGCATTAACCTCAAAGCTCCTGTTCTAAACTAAAGAAGCACCAAATATGTCTCGATTGTAAATGTGATTTTTGAGTGAATCACTTATGTGGACGTAGGTGTGGGCTTGTACTGTGACAGGTTCAACAACACAATCCACTCCTGACCAGCCTAAACACTGAGATCTAGACCAAACTTTTCACCACTGACTACAGCCTCTGATAACGCAGGTGTGTGATCCTGCTTACCTCAAGTAGGAGAAACATCAGACTGTTTTATCATCTATCTTTCATCTGAGCATGAAGAAGAGCTCTTCATCGAGCTGATGTTCATCTGCGGGCAACATGTAGGTCATTCAAATCACAGAATGGCCTCAAACCACCATTGCGGTGATTACGCAGAGAAGTGGACGCTTGACGTTTCACAGTTCTTCATGCTCATATACTTCAGTGTTTTGAGGCAGAGGAGATGAGGGAGATGTTTTTGGCAAAGCAATAAAACCCTCCACAGCCTCGCCGAGCAAATAATGACCTCAAATGTGCCACTGACTTCAGCCTGCCTCGTTTACAAGTAAAGCACTTCAGACGAGGGTTAACAGACACAAACCTTTTTTTATCTGTGTAGTAAGAGGAGGAGACACCCAGAGGCTCAAATGGAGCTCTGCCAGGCTGCGTCAACCATCTGAAGTGTTGACAGCAACCCTGACATCATGGAGATAGCTAGATGAGCTACAACACACGCTCTGTCTCTCCTGTTAAAGGGGCAGTTCATCCAGAAGTGCAGATGTGGCTAGTACTGGCTGATAGCTATTAGCTGTCACCTTCACTGATAACTGTACTAGCATTTGTGGAACACTTTAAAGAGAGCTGCACTGCAAAAAACAATACTTTAGTATCTTCAATCTAGTCTGAGTATCTAATATTCTACCGACAGGTTGTCTGTTCATACATTCAGGGTCACAATTTTCTTCTTTTTTAAGATATACACAAAAGGGAAGAGTCATATGAAAGATGAAACCCTCTTCTTTCTACTCACATAGTTCAAAAGTAGCCTAGTTGCTATTTAAAGATTGTGCTTCAAATAAACTGCATGTTATATTCGCTTAGAATTAGTCCTTTACTGATGTTTGAGTCCTAAACAAATAGAACTGAGCTCTCAGTTTCTGTACTGCTGAATGGTGCCCTCTTGTGTTTCAAACCTGAGCTGCAAGATCAAGCTACATAATGTCCCTTCAGTGCTGCGTAAACGAAAAGTTATTTCTCAGACTAATAATGTAAAAGCACATTTTTAGTGTTCAACAGTAAACAGTAAGCATGATTATTATTTTACACATTTTTAAAAGCTGTTTTTATATCAACATTTTATATGTATTTCATGTAGTTTGACTGTTAACAGGTTACGTTAAATTATCTCACAGTATAACAGACACATTGGAAGATTAACTTGACTCGATAGTGTCTTAATCTGTTCCTTGAAAATACATCACTGAAAACTTTTATCACATCTCAGGACACAGTACAGCCTACCCTAAGTTTAACCCTTTAATGTTCTGCTCAATTTTTTGGTAGAGGTTTTTTATAGTGCCATCTCAACCAATTGGTAGAGGTATGTTTGGCTAAAACATCCATGTAAAACAGCAATGCTTCATAGCATACCACAAGATATAAACTGGATCAAACTGTTTAAATGTTGCTAAATGTAACAAAGTTAACATGTTATACACACTACAAGTCAAAAGTTTTAGAACACACCATATGTTCCTGTTTTTTTTTTTTATTATTGATGTCTTTTTGCACTCTGAATAAATAAGTAATCATGGAGCCAATTTGTAGACCAAAATGTATCTAAACCTTTGTCAGATATAACTGAACTGATTTGTCAGCTGAACACACTCGTGACATTCTTTTTACAATAGACATCAAACATTCTTCAGACAGTTCTTCACAAATATGCTGCAGACGTTCACATAAATGTTGGCACTTGTAGGTTTGCTTTGCTTTTCACTTCATCCCAAATCAGCTGGATGGGGTTTAAGTCTGGAGACTGTGCTCCACTCCATGTTTTCAAGCTGACCATCTTGTTGTTTTTTCTTGAGGTAGTTCTGGCAGAGCTTGGGTCATTATCTTGCTGTAGGATGAACCCCCTGACCAACTAGGTGTATACCAGAAACGTTAATGTCTTAATATTTTGACAGAAGTGACTGTGCTATGTAGGTGACTTCTGAGTTCTAGTATTTGTTAGCAGTGATAGCCTCCAGCTATAAACTAAATAATTTGGAATCATATCATTACTGACAATACACAGTCCTGAATTTTGGACTCCAAATATGTTTTGTCATGTGATCCAGCAAAGCCTCTTTAAAGGAGGTGATTAACTGGATGTACTTTGAGAAAGGAGTAGTAGAGCTGATACAAGGCCTGAAGTAACCCTCCCTATATTGACCCCTGTTAGTCATAATACTGGCCTTGCACTGGGAAAGCTCACATGACCTGACCTTCACTTTCCCTGTATCTTTCCCATTGGACCATTGATCCTCAATTCTCCTCCAAGATCACTTAGATTTATAATGTCACACTGTACATTTGACCACATCAGTCTGGCCTACCAGGATATTGTGAGCCCGCAAGCATTTTTATGGCTTAAGTTCAGAAAACTCAAGCTGTTTTTGTTTTTCTTTCTTTCTTTTTTTTCGCATAAACTTCATAAAGCGAAGTGTTGCTCCTCAGTTCTACCCTCAATTTTCTCTACAAGCACCATCTTGTAAACAGTCATTTCCCCCAAAAAAGGCTGCTTTATAGCTGCAGGATTGACGTCCGTGCGCAGGGGCCACTCATGAAGCCCCCTGCTTAGAGCAGGAGGCTCACATTCCTAATTAGAGGGTAAGGGTCCGGGTCTTTCCAAGTGACATCAGCTTACTTCAAGCCTACAGGTAAACGTTAAAGGGTTCTACGTGTCAAGACAGCTGTTCCCACATCGTTATTAAGGCAGAGTGACAAACATGCTCACAGTAAAAAGTCATCATTATTAATTATATTTATTTTTTCTACATTATGTGAAAACCCCATCACACAGACAGTTTTTTTCACAGATGTGGTTTAGCACCTGGTAATGTCTCCTTAAACATCCTGTATGGTCTGTTTTAAAATAAACGTAAAGTCAAGAGAGAATGAGTGGAGTCAGTACATCCAAATACATGTATTACAACACAGTCTGATAACATTATGTTTACCAAATAAAGCAAAGACCTTGAAAAACACCACCCCAGTGAGAGGAAAGATACTGATCCAGTGACCGTCCAGCACCATTTTAGAGAGCGCAGTTGCCTTTTAGTTATTAAAGGGCCCATATCATACATAATATCCATAATTTAATTTTTCCAACCTTTCTTTAAGCCTTAAAGTTTCATGATCTACTACTTTGCCTTTAAGACTGATATATGTACATGAGCTTTGTTCTGATTGGCTACCTTGTATTGTGTTATAATTAAAAAGCTATCCAGGCTGAAAGTGTTGAATATGAGTGGGTGAAGCTAACTACTATAGATTATGTATATGTAACTGCATGGGTTTTATTTATATAACAAAAAAAGTTCATTTAAATTTTGCATATTCGCTGAATTGTAAGGACTGAGTAGGGAACCATATACATTTTAATGTTTACATACAATCAGACTTATTTTCATAAAACAAGGAAAATGTGGTTTTTCTGGGACATGGGCCCTTTGTATAGGTTTGGGTCAACAGACAATGGCATTGTCCATCTTTGATGGCTGACAGATCAGGATGTTGAGCAATGTCTTTGTCTTATTTATTTATTAGTGAAGAGTGCTTTGCAGTGAAGATGCAACATCACAGTTAGGCCATGACGTGAACACTAACAGGCTAGCTTGCAAGCATGTATATACATACATGTAAATACACAATGGAAATGTAATTTTAATTTTTTTTTTGCTTTTTGGTCAAAATAGGTTTCTCCAGGCTGCCACACATTAATACATTTTTAGTGACCTTTGTTCCTCTAGGAAAAAGCAGTTGAGTAGTGAAGGATGGGCAATGAATGAACAGAAATGGGCAGTAAATAAATAAATATGTCCCAGACGTCATGTCCATTGTGATGTTTCCTTGTAGACATCGTCATATGTATGTTAGGTAGACGTCGCCCAACTCTACTGTTAAAACTCTATCTTGTTTTTTTTTTTATCAAGTTTCCTTCCTTGAGATCTAATCCAAAGTCGTTATAAGACTTTCACACTGAAATATGAAATAATTAGGATGGTTCTGCAGTCATTTTATAATCTTCTCCAGCTTTTATTTAAGTGTGTAAATAGTTATTTTAAAGGTGTGACCGTCAGGAGTAACATGTTACCCTAATTTTATAAATGTACTAGAAACCAACCTGATCTCATATTATTGAAAAATTTGAACAGTGATTCCAATATTTTGAATAGCAGATTTTACTTCTGTTTTAAAGTTACAGTGTCAGATATACAGCATTTTGTAACTGTTTATCTGATTATAACTGATTGTTTGGGCTCTGTCTGTGTTTATTTTGGCTGCAGATCTTCTTATGTCTTCATTTAGCCTTTCAACAAGTCTGAGCTATTATCATTTGGAGGTCATTTGGTGTTCCCAGTCCACAATAGCATATATAGCTTCCAAAGCTCATAATGTATTGTTCATAGAATTCTTGAAATATTGACTAAAACATCTAAAAATATATTTTGGTGAATAGTATATAATATTAAAAATCTACACTATTGGTAATGATTGTATACATATAATAAGAAAATGTTCATATGGCAGGCGATTGCAAACTATTGAACAGTATTGTAAATTAATGTATTGAGGTTTTATTAAGTCATTTTGAAAGATTGAATTAGTCTATTAGTGTATTCAGCACTCTATTGGTCCACTCAACACTTGCTAAAACACAGTGCTGGATGGTTACTGGGTCAATACTTTTCACACTAAAAGATATACTTTTCATAAATGTACCTTCAAAGGTACATTTTAGCCTTTTTGGGTACAGAATAGTACCTTAACTAGTACAAAAACCATGGGTACAACAATGGAAAGGTACTCTATTGTATCTCAATAAGGTACAGCCTTTGTACTCTCTGAAGTACAAATCTGTACTTAATTTCTTAGTGTGTTCCACTCACTGGAGTGGTGTTCCTCAAGGTTACGTCTACAGCCCGCTTTAGTTTGGGAACATAATTCATCCCAACAATGTCATGTGTTCCCTTTCACATCCACAATAACATCTATAACTTATAAAGCTCATAACTTATTAACTTTCTTTATTATAAATAGTCAATCACTGAAAACCCACAAAAAGCTCATTCCATCTCTTCTCAAATCCCCTATGGTATTCTGACAGCTGCGAGGGCGGCTCACTCATACTCTCACATTCGCCTAATTGTCCGCGGCTGCGCTGGTTAATGCCTCACTTCTGCCAGCTCCCATCAGAGTCAGGGGGGATATGGGGGTCCCACGTGACGACGCCGATAACCCTTTGTCCCTCTCAGATGGCACACTGCTCTGACAGCGCTAGAAACCCATGATCTTTCTCTCATCTCTGCACGTCATGGTTCTGACAGGGGGACTGAACATGGGGGCTATTTCAGTGGCACTTTGGGGCTGTTTTGTGACTCGCACCTAATGAGAAAGGACAGCTGGCAGGTTCATCAGAGGTTCTGCAGAGAAAACACAAATGCCAATGAATCATGAGCACCAGATCCAGTGTGAGCAGGCATGAAGCCTTGAAAGGTGGAGGGATGTTTCTTTTACTAGTGTAAGCACAGGAATTTTCTTAAAATAAAGGCCTCAGCAGAACAAGGATGGAGGAGCTGGAAAATAACATCAAATGTAAAGATTTGTCTCCAAGCAAAGATCAGAATTGTCCAGATTATGGTCCTCTCTGTTTCACTGGACAATAAAAAAGAAGGACATTAACAACATTGATGCTTATAAACTTTGGTGTTGAAAAAGACAAATTTGTCCTCAACTAAATCATGCCTCACCTTTTACTAGAACCCCTGAAACTTTCATATTTTAGAGACATTATGAAAAGAACCAGGTAACTTGAGAGGACAGCTATGCTTGGAACAATTGAAGGTAAAGAAAAAGATGGAACAAGGAACAAGATGTATGGATACAATCAGAGGAATCATGAACAAGCCATTAAGAAGCACAAAGACTCAAATGCAATTTCCTTTGATAAATAACATAATAATAATAATAATAATAATAATAATAATAGTAATAATAATAATATAATAATAATAAATTTTAATTAAGTTTTGTCTATCTAAACAGAAGACAGGATGTTCTCAAAATCTTTTTGGTAATCCAGTTTGAGAAAGTAGGTCGCTAAATCGCAGAGAACATCAACTGTTACAAACTCATGGCCTCCAGTGAACACCTGAACTAAGATCTTAGTAGTAGTTGTATACCAAAAACATTAGCATGACTAATTATAAATTAAAGTTAAAAGCTGTAACATTAGAGTTATGCTAGTGGCATGCTACTGCTAACTTGGCTTATTAGCCACATGGAGTGTTTCTTTGAAGCACCCATGTGTGCAGCAGGTGATAGCTGAGTAATCGGCAGCTCTGGCTGTGGTGTCTTTGCTAAGCTGAGCTGCAAAGCTAAGTCATAAAAAGCTAAAATACACCCAGGTCGGCCGTACTGAAAGATCTGCAGCCAACACTCCAAACATAATGGATGCAGACAGACTGTACAGCTACACTGCATCAGCCTAGAAGAGAAAATCACTAAGTAGGCCACAGGCATTGCAGTGAAAATGAACACGATAAAACATGCTCTAGTTTCCTCCGCATAGGCTAAAGCAGATCAGATGACTAATATAGCTAATAGCTCTTGTATTGTTATGACAGGAATGCAAACATTGGGCAGGCTTTATAGCCAAAGCACAGATTGGCATAAAATATGGCTGTGTATTGGCAAGATCCTGGCCATCATGATACAGGGCTTATGATTCAGAATATTGCAATATATTGTAATTTTTTTAAAGAAAACTGTCAAGGGTTTACTCTTACACTGTTTGTTTCCATTGGAGTGGTACAGTCTGAAGATTACAACACTGCCATCTATTGGTTGGGGGTCTAAACAACAAAATGAACCACTGTCTGCCTCCAATCTTTACATGTAAACTGTTTAAAATACTGATGCAGTAAAACAAAACAATTAATGATGGACTAGAGACATAAGGAAGCTTAAATAACGCATGTAATCACAGAAGGAAATGGGCACGCAGGGCTGACGAATCACAGGAGACAGGTGCAACTCATTACCCTGACAGGGATACATGATGGCGTGGGGACATGAGACATGACGTAGAATGCAACCAAAATGCACATGAGTAATGAAAATACAAGCATAAGGGCAGGGGGTATGACAATTACACGCCTAGTAAGGAGCTCATTAGAGTTAAACTCCAATTAGCTTTCTATATGTAGCACTTTCTATAATGTAGATCATCAGAATTATCAGCTAAAATATTGATTTCTAAACATAACTTTCCCTAAACATAAATTTCAGTTTTTGGTTATCTCATAAATTTTAATATTCCTAAGATGTTCAAAATGTCTAGTTTTCTTAATGTTCTTAGAATGTTTTTTCTTAAGTACAATGTCCCAAAAATTCAAGGAAGTAAATGAAAATATGATTTTTTTCAAACAATTCCTGTAATCAAGACCATGCAAATTTGAGAATGTTTATACCATTTACAAAACGTTCATGTAGTGTTCGCTACAGTACTGGGAATGTTCCCTGTTAGCATTGGTTGTGGTTGGTTTTGATTATGGAAATCATGGAAAAAATCCAAAGGTTTAGCTGGAGCTGCCATTCAAGTTGGTTAATATCAGCCCAAACCACTTAGTAGCAGTAATTGCTTGCAACACTTGGACTGCAATGATCTTACCCCATGGTCACTAGCATTCAGTGAACGCTGAAAATGAGTGTATGTGAGGTGTCAGTTGCAGAAAGATGGCAGGAAAAATCAGCTGTGTTTGGCCTTGGAGGGTGAGGAAACTACATTTCTCAAAGAGATATGCTAGGTGCAGCTGCCATTTGTTTTCAGCCTTATCAATCACTCGCAAGGCAACAGCAATACTGAACACTGGAAATAATGTCCACCACACTGATCTAACTGCTCTACACGGTGAGATTTTGGCCAGTGGTGCTTGAACGTTTGTGAACCCTTTAAAATTTCCTATATTTGTATAAATTTGACCTAAAAGTAGATAAAGAGAACCCAGTTAAACAAATGAAACAAAATATTATAATTGTTTATTTATTTACTGAGGAAAATGATCCAAAATGACATTTTTGTGAGTGACAAAAGTATGTGAACTTTGCTTTCAGTATCTGGTGTGACCCCCTTTGCAGCAATAACTGCAACTAAACATTTCGGGTAACTTCTTTAAATTTTCTTTGGTATAATAACTTGATTGCTTAGTGTCATTTCTCCTAAAGCTTTCTCTTTGCAACCCTGCCATGCACACCATTGTTGTTCAGTGTTCTCCTGATGGTGGACTCATGAATATTAACATTAGCCAATGTGAGAGAGGCCTTCAGTTGTTTAGAAGTTACCCTGGGGTCCTTTGTGACCTCGCTGACTATTACACACCTTACTCTTGGAGTGATCTTTGTTGGCCGACCACTCCTGGGGAGTCCAAACTCTTTAGAGATGGTTTTGTAACCTTTTCCAGCCTGATGAGCATTAACAACTTTTTCTGAGGTCCATGATAGACTCCCACAAACATGTATTGTGAAGTGCAGACTTTGATAGATCCCTGTTCTTTAAATAAAACAGGGAGCCCACTCACACCTGATTGTCATCCCATTGATTTAAAACACCTGGCTCTAATTTCACCTTCAAACTAACTGCTAATCCTAGAGGTTCACATACTTTTGCCTCTCACAAATATCTCATATTGGATCATTTTCCTCAATAAATAAATGGTTCACAAACTTTGAAGCACCACTGTATATCCCACGCTACTACTACACTTGCAGACTATCAGGCTAAATGTAGGTTGGATTTTATATTTCATATAAATACAGCCATGTCACATCAGTACTTAACAGTAAATCATATTCAGTGCCACAAGGAAGACTGACACTCATGTACTGCAGGCACCTCTAGGCTGCTGTTCCTGGAGGTAACTTTTTAGAACATTGCACAGACAACCTCATGTTCATAAGAAGACAATTCTGCAGAGCAAACATCTGGCTTTTCTCCAAAATCAAGCTGCACTCTGAGGTTCTGCAGTAGACTGCCTCACTGTTCAGGGAGAAAGCTGCATTATTTAAACCCCCCGAAAGCACTCAGAACATCTAGATTTATGAGTTTACGTTCACAGGTTTGGTGGTGAGATTCCACATTCAACTAGTTTGTTAAAAGCTCATTTGAGTACCTAAAATTTGACAATGATCTTGCATGTACCTCATGTACTACATCCTTATAGGAAAGTCTTATCAACTCGCTGTCTACGAGGGCAATGCCCCAGGGCAGTTATTTCAGTCAAGAGTTCAAGAGGTTTTTATTGTCATTTCAGCTATATACAGTACAGCACATATTGAAATGAAACAACATTCCTCCAGGATCAGGTGCAACACAACACAAGTGCAATGAAAAACAAACAAAAAGCATGCAATACAATTAATACAAACACTGCTTGTCTAACTAGACTAAGACATATTACAGAATGAAAGACAAATGTGATGGTGGTCAATATGTGTTACTGAGTGATATTTAGCAGCAGAATTCCAGAGTTTATTGCAGTGGTTTTATGATATTTTAGCAGCAGTTTGATAGTACAGTGTGCAAACATTGCAATGATTATGTAGGCAAATATAGTGCTGTGCAAATATGCAGTGAGATTTAGTCTCTGAGAGTCAGACTGTGTGCGTTGTCTGACAAACTGTGGAATGAAACAGTCTGGCATTGAGGGTCCGAATGCTGTGGCATCTTCTACCAGATGGCAGCAGCGGGAAGAGACCATGTGATGAATGTGACAGGTCCTTCACAATGCTGAGAGCTTTCCGGATGCAGCGCTTGTTGTAAATATCCATGTTAGATGGGAGGGAAACCCCAAAGATCTTCTCAGCCATCCTCACTATACGCTGCAGTCAGATGCAGTTTCCAAACAACACAGTAATGCAGCTGCTCAGGATGCTCTCTATGGTTCCTCTGTAGAAGGTGGTGAGGATGTTGGGGCAGATGAGCTCAGTCTTCTTAGAAAGTACAGACACTGTTAGGCTTTCTTAGTTATGAAGCTGGTGTTGAGGGACCAGGTGAGGTTCTCCGTCAGCTGAACACCAAATAATCATACAATACATCCTATTTACTTGAATGGAGAGAAACCTAAACTGAAACTGATAGACAGGCACGTTTTTGCAACTACTAGTAAAGTTCCTACAATTTCTAAGGCTCTAGCATCATAAACTGTATAACAGTGCACGCTTCATTCTCTAAAGAAGTTCACTCATCACTTATAAGACTGGGCAGAGAGGGCTTAACATTCCAGCACAGATTCATATCCAGAAATTAGATCACATCATTGCTAGGATTAGCTGGAAAGATGGAGAAGCTCTCTCTGAGGTGAAAATGTTGCAGAGCTTCTCAAGATTTATCCACCATTTTAAGATAGAAGCTTCTTCAGACAAGTGCAGCCCAAAAACTCTAAACTCAGCATGTTTTATGATGTGGTTAAGGGAAGAGGGAGGGTGTGGACAGCAGTTTGGAGAAGAGAACCTTATTGCTTCTTCAGGGCACAGCTGGATTCTGTCGCTAAGCAAACCTTCTATTACCTTATCTTGGTAACTTTGCAGAAGAAAACAAATTAGCTTAACATCTTTAAAAAAAGACCCATATCCTACCCATAAAAATCCTGATTTGTGTGCCAGATGATCATATCTCTGTTTTTACATGGTCTGTCAACAACAAAAGCTAGTATAGAGTTTGAATCAAGTGCATTTGATGGAAGTTGACAGCAAATCCCAACATCACTTTGTTTTGATGCTCTTGAACCAGCCACATGCTTTGTTGGCATCTCATCTTTCTAGCCTGAGGGCTCTTTATAACTTGAATGGACATGGCTTAACTGCTCTAAGTGAAATAGGTGAATATATATAAATGTGTTACATCACAAAAACAAGGACTGTCTTTATGTTGTAGCTTCCATATGTGGACTAAATGAACTGTGAAGCAAATGAGGGTTTTAAAATTGGATACAAAAGATGTCAGCTTTCATTTTAGTCGTATCAAAGCTCCTGTACATGAAGTGCGACATGTACATTTGACACGTTCTCCTCTGAGCTCCACCTCAAAAGGCTAATTAGTAAAGGGTTAATGTGATAAGCCTGTGTACTGAAACAAAGGTCCATGAGTAAGCTCATAATGAACATAATTTCAGATATATCTAGAGATAATTTGCCAAGCTTTTCTTATCTCGTTCACTTCTTGCAAGACCATACAAGAGCTGATAAGATTATAGTTGTCACATGATTCATTCATTCACAAACTTTCACATTTAACTTTCACATACAACAATGCACTGACGGCCTTTAGTTTGAGGTCATCTAAGCTAAGGCATTTCACACTTAGGACAAAAAGCTGCTCAGTGTCCAGTCCTGAACTCCTAAATGCTCCTTTTTCACCTCTTTGGGAGCCCTTCTGTAGTCCATTTGTCATTTATGAATCACAAAAGGAGGTCAGTTAAGTGTCCATCTCATAATCTGAACCACATTTTGGTTGGGTCAGCGGATTTAAAGAGATTCCCCTGTGACCTACCCGTGCCTGTCCCTCCATATATCAACAGACTAATGGCACCCTCCACCTCACAATGGTGTGGCTTTGTCTCAGGAGGAGTCTTTCCCTTGGCTGACGTTTATTGTCATGTTTTTTCTTTCCACTGCCTTTTTACTCAGTCTTAATGAGGCACAGCACCCTGGCCCCTCTCTTATCTTGAGTGCCAGAGGGGTCTATTGTCTGGACCTATCAATAATGCAGGACACTGTCTGGCTTCTGAAGAGTTTAGCCTTGTTCTGGATCCTATTCAAATGTAACATGGCCAGGGGTGATTTTAGCACTAGATGAAGGTATGGTCCCCATTAGCCACGGCCTCTTAACATACAAATTAGATATTTAGTATGTATTGATATGAATATATTTCAGGCCTTAGTAATTTTATATCAAAATCAAGCAATAAAGACCCCTCAGTAAAGGTGGTATGTACTACTGTCAGGACATAGTGCCAGTTTTAGCTACTACAACTTTAACCTAATAATGCACCCTTAAACCCAACTGAAACAAACCTGAAAATGAAACAAATATAAATAAAAATACAAAAGTATCATAACCCAGATACAGGGGCCCCATTGCTTTCTTATGCCTAGGGCCCCAAAATTGTGAAATTCACCCCAGGGCATGGCATGCTAACATCTTGCAAAGCTAAACAAATGCATTTACGAATACCCTTGGATGACGGGAATGAGACAAAGCAAAGGATAGTTTGCATATCTACAAATTAGATCATGTAATATAGACATTAGCACTTTGAATGTTTGACAAGCATTTAGCTTTTTAGCTAACAGCCAATAATGCTAGCAGTCAGACAAGCTGTACATCTTGCTAAAGATATAAGCCGTTTACTTCTCTTTTGGTCTCCTACCCATGTTCATGCTAGCCCCAGACTGGTCTTAAACTCTGATTTAGCATAACACTAAACATCTGGTTTCTCTTTGACTGCGTGGAGCGCCGGATCCAGACTTCCCTGCAGGCGTCCTGGCTTTCCTGTGGCTCAGAGTAGAGGGTCACTAACGTGAGCATGAAAGTCAGGGGAAGTAAGAGGAGACTGGAACTGTAGGGGTTAATTACAAGCCCTAGAGACATTAGCATGGCCTAGCATAGCCTGGCTGTGAAAAAGGAAAGGGCCTGCTATGTTCTAGACAGCTTGACCTCAGAGGATAAGATCACAGCAAAAGGTGGAGGACTTTAATTTGCCTCACTCGATTTGAAATTATACTTAATCTTCAAAACTAAGCACTAATAATGATTGAAGGCTAGCACGAGAGAGCTACCACAGGTTGGCTAGCACACTACAAGGAGACTCACGTGGCATTCTTTTAACACAGTGCAAGTATTGCTTCAGTAGAGCCAAGTTATTGTAGGGTACAAATTCTCTATGAACCCTTTGCTCTAACTTAATGTATTTTTACTAAATAGCTTCTATGTTACTTTAGAGAAATCAATGATATTCAGGCAGTGCATTTACATGCCAATAACCGCCCGAGGAGCAGACAAAGTGTACAACCGAGTCACGAACTAACCACAGACATGTGTTCAGACATGTTTTTACAATCACACAACATTCACTAGAAACCACACCAACGAAAATCTAAATTAAATAATGACTGTATATGTCATTATCCTTTCATTAACTACACTGTTTAGCTTTAGCATTAGCTTTTACACTCAAAGTCAGTTAGTCAACAAAAGTAAATAAAGAACAGTGTACAGCTGTACTTATGCGATTATAGTCAGACATACATTCAATTTACTGTTATGCTGTATTCACAGAATCTGAACTTTATTGTACAGCAAAAGATGTGAGATTGCATTTCTCCATGCTCCGATGTGCATTTATGACAAAAAATGTAAAAAGTTGTGCAATCAATCACAAATAGTGCCAACTAACAGGTACAAGGACATGTAGTGATAATAAACATAGACAAGAGATTTTACTTTGTGTTGAATGTTCATACATGTACGTTGTTTATTGTATAAATTATTATTGTGCCATCATAAATAGATGTAATATAAATGTAACCATGAACGTAGATGTAAACCTGACATTAGTATATACAGTGTAGGGGTAGGAAGTTGAGTTATTAGGTTATGGCATACAGAATAGCTAGCTGCACTGAAGATAATAGTTTGTTAAAAAAAATTTCGTCTTTTTAAAAGAACCCTTCACATTTTCACAAAATGTGTTTTCTACTTTGTAATACTGTATAACATGCTTACAATTTACAGCTGAAGTGTTTTCGATGTTTCGTCTCAGTTTTATGTCTGCTTATTTTAAATGAAATCATTTGTCAGGAAACGTCAATGCAAACACGTATGAAGAGGGCTTTCAGGCTGAATAGGCCATGGAGGATCTTAAAACAACAGCAAATGCAAACTTTACTGGAAGTAGGACACTACTAAGCCACCTCTACTGCTCCCTTTCTCTCGCTATATCCACAGTCCTTTTCCCGCTCCACACCTGTTCAGAATTCTTTCCCGTAACTTTCCCAAACAATGCCTGCCTTTCCCAAACCCCTCGGACATCTGGAAATGTTGCAATCCCCCGTTTGGCTTGATTTACGGTAGAGGGCTGCGGAAGGGCTCTGAGGATGGGGGTCTAGTCAGGAGAAGGTGTTCAAACTCAAAAGGTAGAGAGACACTTAAACCAAGTGGGTTAGATTGCTCTCTTTCATGTCTGCAGTTTCTCATGCTCATGTTTTGGCAGCACTGTGGCTGTAAGAGGACACCAAATAGCTTTTTAAAAATCAAATGTACAGACTCTCTAGCTTTACTAGTATTACACAGACTAAAGCATACAAGATGACTGCTGCTACTGTTTCATCTATGTGCTATACTTTTGTCAGTTTATAGTAGAAATAAAGTTTTTCAGTTGTTAGATTCACACGTTAACTGTACAACTAAAGCTTGTACACTGCTTCTTGTCCACACTTGTGTTGTTGTGGAAGAATAGCAGCAATGCCAACCAAAACAACTCTGAAATTATCTTGTTACATGCAAACCTGTTAAAAAAAATGACAAATCATTAGAAAACACTGATGGTTTCCATTAAGTAATGATTACCATTAGATACTACTTAATGGTGTTTCTGTAGAAAACCATTTGTTGTGTTTATAGTCCAGCACAAGTCAACAATAAACCATTAGGATTGTTTTGATGTCAAACCATAAAAAAAAATTATTTTTAAGAATATGGACCTATTGACATTTTTTCTTATTTTTGTCTAAAAAGAAAAAATATTCTTAACAAGCAAGTTTTGCCCAAGAAAATTAAGCTCATTCTAAGAACATATGTCAAACTTTTTATTAATAAGATATTTCAGCTCATCTTGAGCTTTATTTATCAGTTACCGGGCATGACTAGGGTTTGGTTTAAATTCCAGAATAAGAATAAAAATATTTTTCTTATTTAAAGAGTAAGGCCACTTAAATAAATTCTCAATTTAAGAAATGTATTTCATGTCTATATCAAGAGTTCGTAACACTCACTTAAAAAAAATTATTTCTTAAGAAAAGCCATTTTTGCTTGTAAGAAGCAAAATTTTCTTTAATTTGTGACAATTTAGTTTCATTGAAAAAAACATATGAGTTAGATTCATTTGCTAGTTATAAGAATTCTAGCCAAGCAAATTTTACTTACCACATTGGCAGATTTTTTTTCTCAAAACAAGAAAAAATGATCACATTTAGGAATATTTGGCTTATTTCCAGTAGTGCTGTTTTTGCAGTGAATTATCACCAATACAAAAAAGTTCCATGATAACATCATGGTAGAACCATGGACACTACAATGGACTCTACCATGATAGTACTACAAGGCAAATAGTACAGTAATGAAGCTAGTTTTACTAAAGTAACACTACTTAAGATATGTAATATGGTAAAGCTAGTTGTATTGCTGTACTATTTCCATTGTATTACCATGATACTGTGGTCATAGCAGTGTCCAATAACCATGATGGTTTTACAATATTTTTAACAAATCAGTAATAATATAAGCCAACAGGAGCATATTGTCGTTTCTATTGGCTGCATTCACCCGTTTTGAGCAACAACAAATAACTTATTGCTGTCCCTTGCTATATGCAAAAAATTGCTATAAATAAAAAAAAATTCTCATGGTGTACATTTTCTCAGATCAAAAACAACACATATCATGACATAGTTAGGAAATTTTGAGGAGGCATCATTACTTTTAGCATCAGCTCCAGTACTATAACCAACTCTTGGCTAATTTGTATATTTGCTGAGCTGTCACTTTAAGACAAGGCTTGTCCTTGGCTGTAATCAATGACATTTCCTCCGTCATTACTTCTTAGTGGGTCACTCAGATCTTTTCCGGCCCTAAAGAATAAGTATTGTGTTTTTTCTTCTGCACAGGACAGGATGCACTAAAATAGCACTTTGATGTGTAGTGTTTTGAATTATGCTGCAGTTTGATGGTCATGAGTCTGGAACAGTCTCACTTGAATATGTCATGAAGTCTAGAACAGTCTTTAAGCTCCTGGCGGTCCACATGTTTCAGCTCAGATGTGGGTCAGACTGGTCTCAGATCCAAATGTCAGCATCACTGTGAATGTACATTATATAATGTTTGTTAAGTTTATTGCAAATGTAAATGTCATCGCGTCCAGTTTAATTGCCTGCCAGACTGCACCGCACCAATCATGTGCAAAAGTTTGTGCACCCATGGTCCAATGGTGTATTTAAAAAAAAAAGAAAAGAAAAGTGAAATAACGTAACACCTTCTACAGAACAAATTTCATTATTTTTCAACACATTTTAATACATTTCTGTTTAAAACACTGAAACATACAATATTTAAAGTGTTATAGCTTTTGCACAGACATTTAATTTGATCCAACACTTATTAAATCAAGACTAAGCAAAATGTGTAGAAGTTTGTTCTCTATAGAACAATGCTTACTTAGAAAATAAAATATGGAAGAGGGATGTTCTCTTTCTTCCCCAGTGAGGTCCTCTTATAACATTTGTGTGTGTTTATGTACTAAAAACATTCATAATTCATGTTTATATAACAATTTTCAAACCTCAAATTATCCCGGAGAATTAAACAGGCTGTTGTTTCTGCCTCTATTCTGATTGGCTGCTCTGTATCACAGACTGAAACACTTTAGTGTGAAAGGGGCGGGCCTAAACTCAATTTTGCAGTTGGCTGTTTTTACAATTTAGTTTCCACTTGAACAATGTTTAAATGTTACGTCTAACTCTTATTTAAATGAAGCAGTAAAGAAAAAATTAGGGTTTCTGTGAACTTTTGCACAAGGCTGTACAACCAAATATTAAATTCAAATCAGATAATCAACACAGATACTTCCTAATAGTAAGCAAACTGTTGATCAGATCATTTATTCATATGTAAATGAATGTAGTTAATTAAAATAATCACTTTCTTCACTATGCTGTTTAGTTTTGTTACATTCACTCTGGCAGTGTAGCTTTATAATTAGCTTTATTGCCTCTAAAATCATATATTATGAATCAAATAAATACAAACAGCTCAAAGAACTAAAACTAATTATGTACACTGCTGCCAACTCAAACAACACAATCACAGTCTGTGTAAAATATCTCTTTCATGTTTTCCATCTTGGCTGTGGTTTTAATTAAAGGTGAAGGAGGAGGAGTTTGAATGAAGGGGTCAGCTTTAATCTTATGAAGGTCACTGTGTAACATTATTCACTGTAGCTGTTGCTTTTAGGGCAGTTTTTCAGCAGGATTCCTCCCAAATGCATATATTTCAGACCATATCACTCTTTCTACCATTATTCTAGTGGAGTTTTCTCCATCAAATCCATTAATTTGGTATAAATAGGATACATCGAAGTCCATTATCCTGCATCATCCTACCCCAGTTACAACATTTAGGACAAAACATGAGGAGTAATCTAAAAATAAACTGACCTGTATGTGGTAGAATACTACTTACTTTTGTTATTGACGAGGATACTTTTGGCTAGGCTAGCCTAGTTTGCATGTTTGTAATATTTTCCATTTAAAGTTTCCAGAGCATTGATATACAATTTTTTTTAACCTTCTTGCCTTTACACAGCCATAAAAAGTACAATTTAGGGATATTTCCTTACTGCAAATGACTAAGACAAAAAAGAAAATGCATGGGAGACATGGGAGATGACTAAATTAAAGAATGAATGGCCAAAATTATAACTTACAAACACATAAGCTGTATGCATGAGAAAAAAGGTTTTGTACACATTTAATGTGGCAGCATTGGCATCAGTTCAGTCCATGCATGCTGTAATAGCCTCACTCTGAGCTTCGCACACAGTCCTGAGGCACTGGGGACGTCCATCCATGCTGCATATGCTCCCTTGCTCAGGGACACCCAGTTGCTTTGGAGAAAGGCTGAGGAATGTAACTTCTCTCTCCTTCTGTTTTAACAGTGTTCATGTCTAAAGAAGTAAAGGGACAACATCTCCATACGTCAGAGACTCAAGTGTCCTGGAGCCAGCCATTGAGGTCACTACTAGCCCAGATCAAAAGAGCCAAAGGCAGTTATCAGAAGGCAAACATCTAAAATGACCTCTGCAATGTTCATTCAGAAGAAGTTCTCTCAGACTTAGAGCACCGTTGGGGAGGAGAAGAATGAAATAAAGTGTTCAGTGTTAACTGGAACTGTCTATTTCTGCTGCTCTGTGGTGTGGGGAACATCTCATTCAGTACAGCTTGTTGGAAAGAGGGCAAAAGGATTTCCCCAGACCAGCCCACTTAATCCAGTGGCTGGAGAAATACTGCATGGAGATATAAATTTTACTCTCCTTCCAGAAGTGTCAAGTTGGCGAGGAACCATAGCAAAGTCTGGAGAACATGGATATCTTTCCTATTCACAGACCCTTTTGGGTATAGGTCACATATTAACTGAGTAAATCATAGTAGTTACTTATTGGACAGTAAGTCTAAAGGTATAATTGCTTAATTTAAGGGGTTACATTCTCACTTCCATTTCCAGTCCTGCCCAGGCTGCAGCTCAAGGCCTCCATTTGGATGCCTTGTTCCTCTGCAACACTAAAAGATGAAGCCCTTAACACCTATTGGGTCACCTTCGCCCCTGCGGCTCCTCAACAAGGGTCCTGACTACCTGCGCAGGCAGATGGACAGCGGAAGCCGTGGGGGTAGCACTGTCAGCGCTGTGGAGAGGTTAGAGGCTGACAAGGCCAAATATGTAAAGACCCAGCAAGTGATCAACACCAAGCAAGAGCCAGTACTGGTGCCCTGTGGAACCCCACCACCCCAGCCTCGCCGTAATTTCACTGTGCCAGTGACCTCCACTCCTGTACTGCCACGACGCACTCTGGTCAGCACAACGCCTGGCCCATCAAGGTACAAGTCTTTACCTTTGACTTTAATCCATTTGTTTTGATGAAGAGTGATTTTATGAGTAATATATTGTAATAGCTTCACTCTGGATACACTCTTTAAGTTTCTTTCTGCACACATAACATCTATTACATATGTTCCTTCATTCGTGATCTTCCAAATGTGAATCTTAGTACCCATGTCTGCTGAAATTACATTTAAAAAATCTGAATTAACATTTAATCAT
This sequence comes from Crenuchus spilurus, assembly GCA_036984385.1. NCBI lineage: Eukaryota > Metazoa > Chordata > Actinopteri > Characiformes > Crenuchidae > Crenuchus > Crenuchus spilurus. The sequence goes on from BRDA01050018.1 coordinate 23,226, forward strand.
TTAAATTGAATATATATAACTCTCACAGTATAAGTTTAAGTTTCATTTTTTTAGGTAATTTGAAAATGCCAGCTCGATATTACATTGTCTGAAAGTTTCAAGATGAATGAAACAATAGTAATGCCCCCAAAAGACTTGGAATAGACTTTGACTTACTTGGGATGTTGGTAGTAGACTAGTAAAGACATTATTCACAAGAGGAAAGATCTGACCTGCTTCTCTCTATGTTTCCAGGGTTCCAGTGCCCTTGTCCCACGATGACAATGAGGATGACTCCAGAAAGGAAAATCTGCGGGACTCAGAGGTACAGAACCACAACAACTTGATGCGGCTCCCTCCGCCAGTCCCTAGGAGCCCCATCAGGACAATTTTGGTGGCACCTCACAGTGCCCCTGTAATGCGGAGGAGCACAGGAAAGCGCATGCTGCGACCGGACTCCCTTGTCATATACAGGCAGAAGAAAGAGTGCAAGAGTCCCAGCAGTGGTGGAAATTGTGGGAACATTAGCACAGATGTTAAAGGTTACAGCTTCGTCCGACGCCTCTTCCAAGGGTCTATGCGTGAGAAGAGCTCAAAAATAACAATTTGTGAGGAAAAGGCTTCATCTCGCGATGGTGACTCACGCATGTCATGGTCAAATGACCGGGACACTTCAGATGGAGGGACAGAGACAAGAAGGTCTAGCAGGACTACAGAATCTAACAATGGTAACAATGGATTTCTGGACCCTTCTGTTCCCGCATTAAATGCCCTACTTGATGTCCCAGACAATGGTAATGGGAATTGCAAGGACCCATGGCTTCGGGCGAGCCTACGACGCTCTGAATCGGACCTTCAGCTTCGTGTCTCAGTAGCTTTATCTGAACAAGAACGCTTCTTTGACTTTTGTGGTCTGGACCGGGATATGGTGGACTGTCTGGGACCTGAGAACTTTCTTTCAGGTGGCAGCTCAGCTGACACACTCTCGCTGGCTCTCCGGAGCACAGGAGGTGGTTCTGAACCCAGTGAGTTCTCTCGCCATTCAGGAGATGGACTGATCCAGGAGGAAGTGGCAGAGCAGGTGCCCACAGGGGTGTCCATCATTGAGAGGAATGCCCGAGTGATCAAGTGGCTCTACGGTTGTAAGAATGCAGTACAGAAAGCACCAAAAACACCCAAAGAGTCAACCGTTTAACCCCAAAGAAGATGGACCACTTGAACTAAACGCATGACGACTTGGTTGTCATACTTCTGAGAAGCTGTATTTATTTTATTTCTGACTTTTTTGTGTATTAGAGATTTGTCTGGCATTCAGCTTTGGGTGTGAAAAAAAACAATCTTTCTCCCTTAACCCAATTGTACTCCAAAGAGCCAAAACAGGTTTGTTGTCTGAAGTGTGCCTCTGTTGTTTTGTACTGAAGCTACAAGGTAGCTTAACAAGCCAATGTAGCTACCAAGTGGTTTTGTCTGTACATTACTTGTTAGCTACAATATCCTCAAAGGTCCAGTCCAAAAGCTAAGAAACACCCTAAAGATCTTCAGACACAAAATGTGTCTGCTTATTGGCTACATTTGAGATAAGGGGGAAAACTGTACGTTTTACTATGTCTTTAACTGGATGATAAATGACAGAGCTTTTTCTCCTGCAGTGTTTTCCCTGCAAGAAATAAGACTGTCCTTTAGTAATTTGCCCATCTGTAACCTGGTCACCTCTTTGGTGTTTTTATTAAGACCAAAACACACGTCTGTTTTTTGTTGCTATTGAAGAACTGACAATGCTGTTTGCTCATGTACATCTGAATCGATGAATAATTGAAAATGGAAAACTACTAAGCTTTTTTCTTGCTGGATGAGGGGATTAATATGAGTGTGAAGTGAACCATGTGTACCTCCTTCCCGAACTGGCCCAGTTTGTGTGTTGCTATTTTCCCCCATTAAAACGCAGGCGTTGGAACGAACAAGCGAACTCCCACTTTGCAGTGCTGTTAACGCACTGATGCACTGAACTGGAGAGAGAAAAAGAGAAAGATTGAGAGATACACAGAGATTGAGAGAGATCTCATCACATGAAAAGGAAGATGTTTGCCCTTGATGAACAAATAGCCATTGCTACAGCTAATAATAAACTGTATGCCAAAGAAATAAACTAAGCAAAACTCAAATTTACCTCCTAAAATGTATTTATTAAGCAATCTCTAAAAATAGACCTGCTTTGTGTTCTTCAGCACTGTGATATATTAAAATGGACAAACACATGCTAACAGCAGCTAGCTACTGCTGATGCCATTTGATGAACAGTGAAATCATTATTCCTACATCTATTCAGAAACTGTATGCCAACAAAATAATGCAAAAAAACCCTAATGTACCTCCTCAAATTTACTGTTGTTGAGCACTTTCTAAAAACCAGACCTGCTTTTGTGCTTTCTGACACTACATGATGGCTAGCTATTAACAAACAAAACAATGCTAACAACAGCTCGCTACAGGTAAACATAAACCGTTTTCCAAATGAACAAAACAAAAACATCACATTTAATTCCTTAAATGTATTGTTGAGCAGTTGATGCTGTATGATGTACTGCTATACACTAAAACAGACAAAAACATGCTAACCACAGCTAACTACATAGCTAAAAGGAGTATCAGAAGCCATCTTGAGGCCTGACTTTTGTCCAGTCTTCTTGTCTCAAAACATTGGGTCAATCTAAATGGGATTAAAAGGGTTAGTTCACCTTTTGTGGCATTTTCTAAAGCTATATGTTTGAGTCATCAACATCCATTTCCTGAGAAGAGTTTTTAAAGATATTAACCACTGAAAACAAAAACCAACTTTTTCTAGCAACCGTATAAACAAAAGCAGGAACAAGCAACTTAAAAGTGTCCTCAACATAGCAGATTAATACATGTGCAGGATACAAGCATGAAAAGGCAGGGGATTTATTTTAATTAGTTTAAATAAATTATTATTATGTTTGTAACAGCAAACTTTCTGAGGTGCCTTGAAATTCCCTCCCTCCTCAAATGTGCGTCAAACAGTTTGAGGGAAGCTTTAGCATAGGGTTAGCATGATGCTCATTGCTAAAGCTTTGCTTTCCATTATTTGTTAGCTACATTAGCTTCATAGCTAAGGAGCTAAACATGTCTTGGCTGAGCAGCTACATTTCGAGTAAGCAGGAAATTTATTCTAAGGAGTAAATTAGATGTTTACAGAAACTGGAATTTGTGTATAATTCCCACATGTTTATACAAATATTTTGTTGAGTATCAATACTGTATTGACCAGATATCACAAGGACAGTCACCATTTTTGGTGGCCTGTCTTTATTTTTACCTGTGAATGAAAAGCCAACCACAAAGTCCTAAGAAAGACCTGCAGCAGAGCACCTCATGTTGTTCTTGTTTGGTCAAAAACTACTAATTGTGTCTACTAGATGCTCACCTAGTTTTATAGAATATTGTTGTGTGAAACACCAGAAGCTAGGAAATATACACAATATAATCACAAATGTCTTATTAAGACTCGAGGTAAACCAGAGGTTAAAGCAGGACTGGGGTTATGAGACTTGAATTGTGCTATCAGATAATAGGTGTGATATCTGATTTATAGCCATTGAGTGTCCTTGAATGTAGACCACCACGCAATCTACAAAATACACGAAACAGGAACTTCCCCCCTTTGCTATGTTCACTGCCATACTGGAAATGTCCCGAGTTTACAATTCAGAAATATGCTCACCTTTTCAAACATCACATTTCAATCACAAATGGTCAGATTTGTTGCTATAAGCTTTACTCCTTTTATATTTTCAGTACTGAATGCACAGAAAGTCATGTTTTTCACTCAGCTGGACACATTACTGTCCATAACAGTACTGGCCTATTAACCACACTTCCAATTCTGTGGATACTGAGATGTTTGAATTCCAGAGTAGATATTTCATGGTCAGAAAGGAGAGAAAGACGCAGCCTTCCCTTGACCCAGCCCAGAGAGACCATCAGTCACTAATTCTTCTCTTTCACAATAAAGCCTGTCCTGCTGGTCAGAGGGCTGAGGGTGTTTAAGAGACAGCGCTGAAAAATGAATCTGAGGCCTGCTGTGGAATCCACAGGTCACAGGGTCAGCATATAGAGAGCTGCACAAGGCATGCAATCAGGCTGGAGATGAGATTATTTCATAAACATATAGACATTAGAGATTTCCCTGCAGCATGAGGTTCAAGTCCTTAAGAAATCTCCTCTTGTAAATGTTCATGGATTACCCAAGGATCTCTCTCTCTCTCTCCTGCATGTTTACAGACCAAGAGTCCAGGTTCTTTTCTGTTTAGAAGAGATTTTGATTCTATTTCCAAAGACAGATGTGTATAATTTCGCACAGAAAATAAAACTATTCTATAATTAGATTTTTGTTTCTGCCTATTATTTCTTTATTGGTCAATACAATGTGTGCTATTGAATTAATGTGTGACTCATCACATTACTCAGTGGCAAAATAAGGTGAGCAGTGGCCCCTAAGCTACATTATGACAGGGGGTCTCACAGCCTAAAACACAAAATCTCATCTGTCCACTATGAAGTAGACAAGAAGAGCAGGAGGAGCAGGACAAAAATGCTGCCAACGTAGCTGTAAATGTCAAGTCACACAGTAACATCAAATAGGCATTTTTTAAAAATATCATGTATGCATAGTTTAACTATAACTAAAGTAGCTAGATTATAAATTTGACATTCAAACTAATCAAGGACTGGTCAATATTGTTGCAATGCTCTAATGGGGTCCCAATTTATGTTGGCAGGGTTGCGCCAAATTTTGGGCCCTATTAATTTTTAAAGGAAAATAAAATTCCAGACTCCTCAAGGGTCCTCCCCCCAATTGAGGCCCTGGTACCTCAATCCCATTTTCACCCCGCTACAACGCCCCAGTATGTTGGTGTGGGGTTACCATAATAAAGACCCCAACTGACCTTCACTGTTCAATGGCAGGGTCAACCCCAAATCAGACAAAGTTGCCACATGATGAGAAAATTCAAATAAAAAATGGGTTTTACATTTACATTGACTTTTATATCATTGAAGACAACATCAACACAAGATATTTCATATTTTGTCTGGTCAGCTTCATTTCATTTACACATCCATTTATACACTTTATAATGCTGCCATTCTTTATCACAAAACTTAAAAGATGATTTTGGCAGAAAGGAGACAAAAATGTTTTGTCCCATTCCTCCTGCAAACACATCTTAAGATGTGGAATAATATGGGGGTTTTATTATCACATTTTTTTGTTTCAAAATTCTCCACACATTCTCTGACAGGGTGGCAGGCAGACCAGTCCAAGACCTGTAACATTATCTTTCGCATCCATGTCTTTGTAATGTATTCAGCATATGGTTTTATATTGTCTTGTTAAAGTGTGTGCATTAAAAATGCACAGATGGCCCTGGAAATACATTGTTGTGAAGGCAGCGTTCATTGCTCTAACATCACAATGTACTTTTACAAGGACACTGACAAACTGGTTTGTGGACTTGTTGCTGATAACAGTCTGGTAGTTTTTTTCATTTTTGATCTGGAGCATACGGCGTCCAATTCTTCTTCAAAAAAAATCTGGAATACTGATTTGACCACTGTACACGTTTCCACTCTATGGTGGTTCATCCCAGATGTCTCAGAGTCCAGAAAAGTTGACACTGTTTCTGGAAATGGTTAACACCAGGCTTCTTTTTTGCATAGTAAAGGTTTAAGTGGCATTTGTGAATGTAATTGTATTGTAGTGCTTGACAAAGGTTTGCTACAGTAATTCGTTGCCCATGTGTTTATATCAGCTTTTGATGAATGATGGTTCTTGATGCAGTGCTGTCTGCGGGATCAGAGATTATGTGTGATCAGCTTAGACTCATGCCCTTGCCCTTCGTGCACTGAAACATAGATCATGATATTATTCACAGTATTAGGAAGAAACATGCAAACCCTTCCAATCTTTCATTGAGGAACATGGTTTTTAAACATTTCAACAATTTTCTCAATCATTTGTTGACAAACTGGGAATCTAATGACCATCTTTGCTCCTCAAAGATTCTTTGACAAAATTTGTACCAAATCAGGATTACAATTAACTGTTTGAAATCACATCTTTATTTATTTATTTTTAACTCATCAAAAGGCCTAAATTGTCCCTGTCCCAATGTTTTTGGAATGTGTTGCAGGCCTGAAATGCAGGAATAGATGTATATTAACAAAGGAAATGAAGTTGACCGATCAAAACATGGAACAAACATCTTGGGTTCATACTGCCTGCAATGAAATAAAAAAAATAAAAAGTAAAAAATGGAAATTAAAAATAAAATGTAAAATATCATATAAGCACGTAGTTTAACTTTTGTTGTAAATTATTTTTTTATGTGTTTCCTTGCTCTGCCAGATGTTTTCTGTGCCAAATTGCTAAAAAGGATATGAGATAAATGAGTTTTAAATGTAGAATTTCCTATCCATCATCAAAAACATGACAGTTCCACTGAGTTGTAATTTTAAAATAATCATTAATATTCAGTAACTTAAATACCATTTTCAAACATAAAAAAACAGTATATATTCAAAGATAAATATTTTGTAAACAGAATTACACAAAATATTCGAAATGTGCCATTTCACTGAAACGATTCCTTAAAGAATAGCAATCGGACTCATTTTGAGCTCAGTGATTTAATGACATCATAAATGTTACGATGTGTTACTCACAAGCAGTCAGACCGTTATGGTTGACCCCTTTACATTACAGCCTTACATCCAGCAATTATGCACCATCCTAAAGCTGTAAAAACAAATAGCAGAAACCCAAAGCCAAACCTAAAGCCTCTGTTACTAAATAACTTTGGGCCAGAAGCGAAGAGCCATAACTACATACTCTCTGAGATTCTGGCTTCTGATTGGTGAAGCTGTGGAGTCACAGTTGAGTTAAAGTGTACGTTTCGTTGTGTTTTCTCCTCATTTAGCTTCTCGTTTTTCACCCAGACTGAAGTGTGTGTTATTCTTTTGGAAATCATAGCGTGCAGTCCATTCAAGTTGGACACACCAGGGTCCACTTTAAAAAGGACTGAAGCCAACAGAGCTTTGTTTCAGTGCTCAGATTACAACCCCCTTTTCTTTTCACCTACTCCTTTTTAAATCTTTCTCTTTTCTGGGTGAATAATGAGGATTGATGATCCGACAAAGATACAACATCAGTGTACTCTGCCTTCATTTTACTATAAAAAACAGTCCTAAAGGCAAAACAATGAGTCCCTAATATGGTAGAGCAGCCATAAGTGTATAGCAATGCCCTACTGTAGTTAACCAGCCTTAAGAACACAACAAATGAGTCCAAACTATAGTTTAATACCCAGAAGTCTAAAACAGCTGCCTTGAGGTACAACTACACAGCTATGCTATAGTAACACAGCCCCAAAGGTACACTACTATAGTTAACCTGCCTTACGTATACAAGAATGAATCCTACTATAGTAAATCATCATTGCTGAGCCCTTAAAACTGTCAAATTACAGTAGGAATTCATAGTTGTGCACTTAAGTCTGTTTTAATAGTACTGACTTTATGCTTCTCATTCTATGTAACTACAGTAAAATTATGTAGTTGGGCCCTTAAGGCAGTTTAACTACAGTAGGGACTCATTGTTGTGCCCTCAAGGTAGCTTAACTATAGTAGGTACTCATTGTTGTGCCCTTAAGGCAGTTTAACTATAGTAGGGACTAATTGTTGTACCTTTAAGGCTATTTAACTACAGTACAGACTCGTTGTTTTACCTTTAAGGCTATTTAACTACAGTATGGACTCATTGTGCCCTTAAGGCAGTTTAACTATAGTAGGGACTAATTGTTGTACCTTTAAGGCTATTTAACTACAGCACAGACTCATTGTTGTGCCCTCAAGGTAGCTTAACTATAGTAGGTACTCATTGTTGTGCCCTTAAGGCAGTTTAACTATAGTATGGACTGATTGTAGTACCTTTAAGGCTATTTAACCACAGTAAAGACTCATTGTTTTACCTTTAAGGCTATTTAACTACAGTAGGGACTCATTGTTGTGCCCTTAAGGCTATTTAACTACAGTAGGGAGGGACTCATTGTTGTACCTTTAAGGCTATTTAACTACAGTACGGACTCATTGTTGTGCCCTTAAGGCTATTTAACTACAGCACGGACTCATTGTTGTGCCCTTAAGGCTATTTAACTACAGTACGGACTCATTGTTGTGCCCTTAAGGCTATTTAACTGCAGTACAGACTCATTGTGGTGTCCGTAAGGCAGTTTAACTATAATAGGGACTCACTGTTGTGTTCTTAAGGTAGTAAGGCAAACTCTATTAGGGGCAAACTCAATACTTATGCATTTGAACAGCAGGTGCCCACAAATTTTTGAACAGTGTTGTTAAACAGCAGAATACTCATGAGCAGTGACCGTTTGCAACTCGTTTTTTTCTCTCATAAGGCTACATTTGCTTGAGGTTAGTGTGCTGAACTTTTCTGCTGATGTTAGCTCTTTTATACATTATGCTTCCAGTGCAGTAAGTGAAAGGAATGGCATCAATAATGAACCTGATTCTTATTCTCCACACAAAGACCCATTACTTTGGTGTGAAAGTCCTTGAGCAGAGTTAAAAATATCCTAATATGAAGTGACTTCAGAAGGAGTAAAAAAACTACATCTAATAAGTTTTGCATCCAGTTAAAGGTCTGACCACCTTTTCTCTTAATCATTTCTTCTTTTTGCTTTTGTCTTTTTATTGTGTTGTACCATCTGGTGTGGACCTGAGGAGAATGTGTCGGTCTTGGTTCCTCTCCAGATTTCCTCTGGCTTCCTCACTAGACATTTGGACCCAGAAGCTCCTTTGTGACAACATCTGTTGTGAGAGGCACCACCAGCACACCAACAAAAAATTTAATATTGTGAAAAAGTTAATTTTATACACATATGTTTAAATGTAGATACTTTTTGTTTTTTACTCAAGTTTTCATGAACCTCTGAGATTATTGTAAAAAAAATCATTTGTGTTCATAAATCAAAAAGAGAAACTGTCACATACAGGGTGTCCCATTTGCTTCTTTACCCCAAATTTTTTTTTATAACTTTAATATTAGTGAAGAAATTTGATGAAATATACCTCAGTTTGTGTAAAAAATGTCCAGCATGGAGTTCTGTTGTCCTGACACAATAAACACTCCTCATGTACAGTGTGCTGATGCATTATACACAGATCAATACACAGTTCTCAGGGTGAAATAACTAACATCCCGAACTGTGTCCATGAGGATAACTGAGGGTTTTAATGTCTCACTGCAGCTGCAGGGGACTGATGGAAATAGCTGGATGGGCGCCGGCCTCCACTCCGACAGCCACTGATATTAGTCATCAGAAATTAATACTCACATTATAATAGTGCATGTCAGTGATTTCACACAGGCTGAGGTTTATTTAATCCAAATTTTCATCACCATATCTTTATTAGTATTAAAGTTATTCCCAGTCATTTGGGTAAACAAGCAATTGGGACACTCTGCAATTCTAAATTCATTACATTTAAAGTGATGTTTCATTTTTTTATTTTAATGTTGATACTGTATGAATAGTAATTTATTCAAACTTGACATAATATAAATATATTACATTAATTTGAAATATTGTAATAATTTGAGGTTCTTCTGATTTCATGGGTTTCAAAGGCTATAAGCCAAACTGATCAACAGTAAAAAATTAAATTAAATTAAAAAAATATAAAAAATAAAACGACATAATTCCCATGCAATAAATATAAAATAGGCCAGTTTACCTTTTTGAAAAAAAAAATAACAACAATGAACTTCACAACAAAATCAATCAGAATCTATAAAATTACAAAGCAGATCTTGGACCTGAAACTTTGGAGAGGTGCAGTGGTGAACAGTCTGACATGCCTGACCAGTTTAGATCAAATAAAAACAATCTATCTTTCACTTTATAAACACATTAAAAGTGAAGAATTATTCCCATGAGGAGCTTCAGAAGAAGCCAAGTAACATGACAGTACTGGCTCTGCACTCTGAAAGTTATTCTGAGCGTGCTTCTGGCTTCCTGCCTGTGCTCAGGCCATATGAAAAGTTAATTAGGTGTAAATTCATAATCATAACACACAGCTAATGCTGACTTTTATTAGTGTTCTGTGCCTGCAGGCAGCAGGCAGATGAGCATCTATTTCAGGCACTGTCAGAAGAATAAAGAACAGGGCCAGCAAACAGAGACTAAACAAACGTCTAGCTGATCAATGAAAAAACGTTCAAGATGTCTAGATCTTCAATTCATCTGAGAAAAGCTTTTCTCTCTTTTGGAACTGCATTAGTTTGATCTGGAAATGTAGGCTACTGTAGTTTCAGTGACTGCATGAGCCAGCATTGTGTCATCACTGATTATTAGTTTGCCGTCTGACAGTAATCACTGGAGTGATTTTAATCCAGTGTGAACTTACAGCATGTAGTTTACAGTCTGACCGTAATCACTGGAGTGATTTTAATCCAGTGTGAATCTACAGCGTGTAGTTTACAGTCTGACAGTAATCACTGGAGTGATTTTAATCCAGTGTGAACTTACAGCGTGTAGTTTACAGTCTGACCGTAATCACTGGAGTGATTTTAATCCAGTGTGAATCTACAGCGTGTAGTTTACAGTCTGACAGTAATCACTTGAGTGATTTTAATCCAGTGTGAACTTACAGCATGTAGTTTACAGTCTGACAGTAATCACTGGAGTGATTTTAATCCAGTGTGAATCTACAGCGTGTAGTTTACAGTCTGACAGTAATCACTGGAGTGATTTTAATCCAGTGTGAATTTACAGTGTGTAGTTTACAGTCTGACAGTAATCACTCAAGTGATTTTAATCCAGTGTGAATCTACAGCGTGTAGTTTACAGTCTGACAGTAATCACTTGAGTGATTTTAATCCAGTGTGAATCTACAGCGTGTAGTTTACAGTCTGACAGTAATCACTGGAGTGATTTTAATCCAGTGTGAACTTACAGCGTGTACTTTACAGTCTGACAGTAATCACTCAAGTGATTTTAATCCAGTGTGAATCTACAGCGTGTAGTTTACAGTCTGACAGTAGTCACTGGAGTGATTTTAATCCAGTGTGAATCTACAGCGTGTAGTTTACAGTCTGACAGTAATCACTGGAGTGATTTTAATCCAGTGTGAATCTAGAGCATGTAGTTTACAATCTGACAGTAATCACTGGAGTGATTTTAATCCAGTGTGAATTTACAGTGTGTAGTTTACAGTCTGACAGTAATCACTGGAGTGAATCAATACCTGTGAAGTGATTCTTATCCAGTATGAATCTGCAGTGTGTGTAATTCTGAGAGTATAAGAGTAATAATAATGGAGTGATTTAAATTCAGTATCTAAATTGTCTGTATCTTTTCCAGTCATTACAGTTAGAATGAATTAGTCCTGTTTTGAATCAATGCAATAACAATGTGAAAAGAATTTGGCTGCTGATGTGCAAATCAAGGCGTGCAGTCACTAAAATAGACTTTGACTTGACACAGTTCCTGTATGAATTGGCCATTACATTACAGGACCTCCACTTCAGTAGGTTATAGTCCAGTACTTAAAAAAAGATGCTGTAGCTATTTTAGTATTATGCTAATATGGCTCAGTGTGGCAAACACTGTGGCTGACAGAGGCTGTAAGTAAAAGAATATGTGTGTGTGTGTGTGTGTGTGTGTGTGTGTGTGTGTGTGTGTGTGTGTGTGTGTGTGTGTGTGTGTGTGTGTGTGTGTGTGTAGCAGACATAGCCAGTCTGGCAGGGTTTGTGGAGTGTGGCAAATCTGGCCTAATTCTTCTAGGCCAGCAGCTCCAACATGCCAATGCCATCCCAGCCTGAGAGGAGAGATGTGAGTCAGAGAGAGAGAGAGAGAGAGAGAGAAAGAGAGAGAGAGAGAGAGAGAGAGAGAGAGAGAGAGAGAGAGAGAGAGAGAGAGAGAGAGAGAATTATAAAAATATGTAAGTTCTATTGTGCCGCAAAAAAAAATTCTGAAAAAGTTCATTGTTGTTCATGACTTAATTAAAAAAGCCAAACTGTCAGAAATTTTATATTTATTACATGTAAAGTGAGATATTATTTCAAGCCTTTCTTCTTTCACTGTTGATCAGTTTGATTTATAGCTCCTGAAAATCAGAAATCCAGAATCTCAAATTATTAGAATATTTCATTTTGAGTAAATTACTATTTATTATTTTATTATTAAGTGTATCAACATTAAAATAACAGCTAAAAATATGTCATTTACCTTTAATAAATATAAAATATATTACAGTTTATTAATTAAATTATGATCAAGAACTGATCTTTTTCATAATATTCTAATTTTAGGAGGTGCACTAGTACTTCATAAAATTTGGGATTTGGCATCCCATATTTTATCCATTGAGATTTTGGTGTACCCTAGACTCTCTTATTTTGGTTACATTATGAGAAGAACCGGCTGATTAAACACAGTTAGTTGAAGATAAAAGAGGAACAGTGTGACCAGCAACAAGAGCAAAGGATCCCATCAGAGGAACCATGAAGAACATATTAAGAAACCGGACGACATAAACAGAAGACAGGATGTTCAGGAAGGACACATATGGTCACACTGACTAGTTTGTCTGAAAGAAAAAGCATGTTGGATGGAAAATATAAAGTCATGTGCAAAGTCAGTGTTTGACATATTTTGTTGATTTTGTTGAGTATAAGTGCATAGTTTTAGTGCATAAGTTCCATTTAATTGCTGAATTGAATACATTTGGAGGAAACACTATATTTAATGTGCTAGAGCTTATGCACAAGCCATTAGGCCAGGTTCCCTGCCATGTTAAAGTCATGGAACAAACAATAAGTGTACATTAAAATGTACAGAAGTTTGGTCTCAGAACATCAACTGATGTGGGTGCAGTATTGTAATATTTAAAGCTTAACTGAAAAAAGAGTAAAGGTGAGATATAGTATGCATTGTGGCTTACAGCCCCATTCAAACAAGTGAAGTAAAAACAGATGTGTTACTGAACCTCTAGCAGAAAGATGAACATGGCCTGTCTGAGAAGATGAGTTTTATTTTAGTCTACGCTAGGATGGAGAATAGTACAAACACTGTGCGAGTGGGCTGGGAGATGGGGGTGAGGGGGCGATGCCATACAACCATAGAATTAGAGCAGGAAGCCATGCAGACGAGCACAGATGCACACCTGTGAGCGATCTTTTTTTTAAAAGCAGTCTGAAAATAACAGCTTTATTCATACAGAGCAAAACATCCTCAGGAACTGCAGCTCACATTTAACCTTCTGAACAAGAGGCCTGTAAAGCACTTAGGCCCTGTTTACTCCTGTTCATTTCAGCAGATTAGTATGTGGATCACATTCTATTAAGATTTTAATCACATGCACATGCAGTCTAAAGTCGCTTCGATTAGTCACTTTGAAATCCCACTGCTAAACCCCTCCAGTACAACCAAAATTCCACCAAATACAGTCAACGTACTGCCCAGTACAAACAAAGCCTTGTCCAGTACAACCAAAAGCACCCAGTATAGCCAAAACTCCACTCAATACACTCAAAATATTGTCCACAATGATCCAAAGCCCAAATACAACCAAAATACAATCAAATGCAGTACAAACCGCTCAATACAGCCAAAACCACACTTAATAGTCACAACCCCACATAATGCAACTAAAACCAAACACAATAGAGCCAAAACCCAACCAAAACAACAAAAACTCTACCCAACACATCAAAACACTGCCTAGTACAATCAAAACCCCACTCAATAAAGCCCAAATTGTGCCCTCTATAACCAAACACTTACTCAATACAACCAAAACCCCACTCAATACAGTCCAAACTGTGCCCACTATAACCAAAACCTTACACAGTACAACCAAAACCCCACTCAATACAGTCCAAACTCTGCCCACTATAACCAAAACCTTACACAGTACAACCAAAACCTCACTCAATACAACCCAAACTGTTCTCTATAACCAAAACCTTACTCAATACAACAAAAAAATCACTCAATACAGCTAAAACTCTGCCAACTATAACCAAACACTTACTCAACACAACCAAAACCTCACTCAATACAGCCCAAACTGTGCACACTATAACCAAAACCTTATTCAATACAACCAAAACCCCACTCAATACATCCCAAACTCTGCCCACTATAACCAAACACTTACTCATTACAACCAAAAAAATCACTCAATACAGCCCAAACTGTGCCCACTATAACCAAAACCTTATTCAATACAACCAAAACCTTACTCAATATAGCCCAAACTGTGTCCACTATAACCAAACACTTACTCAATACAACCAAAACCTCCCTCAATAAAGTCAAAATACCAACCAATACAACCAAAACCCTGCATATATCTGATATGCTCAGGATAACCAGTCGTTTGTGACAAATGACTACTGTCCTACTGGCTCGAGTCCAGTGATCTAACTAGCATCTTAAGAGACTACACAGTCTGAATATACAGCCAAATTCAGCCCAAACCCCCAATGAAGTACATGATCACAAGTGATCCAAGACCACACGCTGGCTAATCATAGAGGGCAAGCACAGTTGATAACTGACTGAAACTAAAGGCTTAGGAAGAACACTGTTGTGCAGAATAAACTACAAAACTACAGATTCATAAAGAAATATCTAAACAACTTTAAAGAACACGGCCATACAAGACTTACTTACAGGAAGGCAAAGACAACACTAAAAGTGTCTGAGCACAAGTTATTCGTCTTTATGTTGAGGGACATTTCTTAGAGTGTGATTTAAACAGGGACTTTAGCACAATGCTAAGTGGTGGTTCCTGCTACGTTTTAGCTACATTAGCTTCATAGCTCAAGTGAAAAGAAGCAAACATCTGACACCAAAGTTTAGATTACAAGGAAAATTGCATGAACTCTCTGCTTTAAGATGAGTCCAGTGTTTAGTGTTATACAAAGTGACTGGACTTTAGATACGTGACACTGTCGGGCGGGGGGTTAGTTTCGGAACTACCGAAACTACCTTCTCTCTCTCTCTCTCTCTCTCTCTCTCTCTCCCTCTCTCTCTCCCTCTCTCTCTCTCTCTCTCTCTCTCTCTCTCTGTCTCTCTCTCTCTTTCTCTCTCTGGGATCAGATGACACCAAAAGGGTCATAAATCAGACAGCAAGCCTTTTAATGTCCTTGTTCTCACACACATGACCTCTCAGTCAGGGGTCAGTTGGGGGGGTCTCCAGCTCTCTATTTAACCTTCTAGGTCTCCCACTGTTTGTACACATTGTAGCTCTTCTTCTTTAATCATTTCTCTTCCATAGCTCACTGAGATAAGTGGAGAATTTGTGTGGTTCTAATTGTTCGATGGTTCCAAGTGGTTCTAAATGTTCGATTCATACCACGCTGATGTCTGTAAGATTTATTTTATTGTGATTTCAGTTGTACAGGCTTGTTCTGGTTTATTAAATGTACTGCCACGGACTGGTTAATGATGTAACTACAAGGTCATATCAGAATATTATGACCGCAACTGGTTTGGAATGAATTTGGCCTAAGAGGTCACAGATGCCATGCAACAAGATTTACTGCATGTATAAATAAGCGAGCACACCAGTCAGCTGTAGCAGAGTGTAAAACTATCATCATGCGCAAAGGATGTGATGTGACTGATGTCCAAAAGGGCATAATAACAAGGTACCAGGTGAAGGGTGGTAGACTCTCAGAAACCACTAACTTTGTGGATGAGCCAATGTAGTGAGAATGGACTTGTCGTGCATTAAGTGCCTCCCAACAGGTTAACAGTGGTTTCTCATGAGGCACTGATGCCAGCAACTCCAACGTGTGGTACAGAGCAATTAGTGGAGCAGTTATCCTCTATAATGAACAACGAGGAAAGTGTCAGGGATCATCATGCCTGTGACGTCTCGGGCAGAGTTCAAACCAAATGAGGAGTGGTCATGATATTCTGATATGAGCAGGTACATTTAAACATTGTAGCCAAAATGTAAATAATGAATTAGAGACGTGAGTTATTATAGGGTTAATCGAACAGTGCCTGAGAGACGCACTTCAGGGTGTGTTCAGTGGAAACATAAAATTTATACTACTGTTATGCTACTGTGTGTGTGTGTGTGTGTGTGTGTGTGTGTGTGTGTGTGTGAAAGGTTAACTATTCCAACTGGCTCAACTGGAAAAGCCTTAATTTTTTTTTTTACTTTATCATCTGTATTTACATGTAAATAAAACTTTAAAACAGATCAAAGTCAAGTGGAAAACAGATAAAAGACTAAAGAAAAACATAACAGTATTTCATTATATGTCATTTTTATCCAGCTTTTTTAGCCCTTTTCTATTCAGCATATCTTATTTCTATCTTAAGACTATCTTAAGACTAAGTCCTAATAAGTCCAAAGTATAACTGTACAAATTATTCATAATTAGGATCTCATGACACCCTGCAGATACATTTGTTTCCTCACTCTGCTCTGCATCATTATCCTGCTGCTGTTTCCTGCACTATATACTTTCTATACTGTAATTCAACTCGATATTTCTACCCATTTTATGTTCAGTGATTTAAAAATCATGTAAAAATGACCTTTTTCAGTGGAAAGCAGGACAATTTAACTTCATTGTTTAGTTATGATTTCTATGTTTTAATTGAGCTAAGTAGGCTAATGGCTAGTAAAGTAGTTATTCATCGTTTAGCATACATCAGCCTCTTATAATAAATGGCAACCCAGATAATTTATAACTTCATAACTTTAGACAAAAATACCTTGTATTGTGTATGGGTGTGTCTATAGCTTAAGCCCCGCCTCCTCACCCAATTTGCCCTGATAGGATGAATTTAAATCACTGATGGCAGAAAAAGGGGCTGGAAATATTATTACGTTTTACATTTTAATATAGTTTTGTTCATTTTTCAAAAATGTATTGATACTTTTAAAGTTGTGCAAGTTCATAGTTCAAGGGTCTGTTTTTCAAGGGCAATACTGATTATTAGTAATCATGACCATTATTTGGAGCCAGTATTTCATCCATCCATTATCTTAACCCAGTTCAGAGTCCCATACCACTCTGTTGGGCACTGGTCAGGCTAATCAATTTCTGGACACCCACACACTCACACCAGGGCAATTTCGAGTAACTAATTGATCTGACCTCCATGTTTTTGGACTGCAAGAGGAAACCCATGTAGATACGGGGAGAACATGGAAACTCCACCCACCACCATTTGCAGTGTTGCTACTGCTATCTTAACTAGAGCTACTGTAATTACAACACTGCACTACAACTGCCGGTCAGGATGGCCAGCTTGGGACAAAAGCAAAGGTCATGGATTAGCAGCCTCTTGAAGACCTTTGGAGTGTGTGTCATGGACTGCATAAACACTAACACAATGCACTAATGACACCACCAGATGTCCAAGCCTATAGTAAAAGGCAGCCCTGAGCATGCTGGTAGACCTGGGTTTGGACAGGCTGGTGGGTGTCAGTGTGAACAGGACTCAGACTGCTGTGATGCTGGAGAAGGTAAAGGGTAATATGATAAGAGCTCTTTCAGTAGCGCTAAGCTAATCTAAGCTGTCTCTAATCTCTCCTAACAAAGACAGGCAGAAAAATATCCTAGAGCCTTTTCTGCCCAGTGTGAATGAGCATGCCTGTGAACAATAACCCAGAGGAGTGTTTTACTGCTCAAACGTTACTCTTTGATGTCTCAGGAGACAAAATAATGTTATGGTGGATTAATAAGTACAGTTAAATACTCATAAAGAAACAAATGTAAATGTACCCCCTGATATGTCTGTATATCTATATCACAATATCAACAAAGCATCTCCTGTGAAAAAACTGTATCATCACTCTAACTATTCGGCTTAAATGATTGGTTACTTCCAGTTTAATTAGACAGTTCAGACAGACAGATTTTGACTGATGTACTGTGGTTCCACTCTCTGTAATTGCCTTTTCTCTGCAATTCTTCTGTGGGCCAAACTTCATGTGGTCATTCCCACAGTCTGGGAGGTCAGGACAGGCTTTAGAACATGTTCAGATTCCTGTCCAGGATCAGGTGAAGCTCTGCTTATACCTACATATACAGTATATATACGTAAGGGGTCAAATTACATATGTATACCATACATATGGGTCATATTATTATTACAAAATACTTACATACACTACCGGCCAAAAGTTTTAGAACACCCCAGTTTTTCATCTCATTTATTTCAATTTAAGTCATTCAAGTCCAATAAATAGCTTGAAATGAAGTTGGCAACTGCCAGAGGTTTAAAAGTAGTAAGGTAACCCAAAGCTGAAAAATAGTTAATGTTACAGAATTATACACAAAGACTTTTATAAGAGAACACAAAATGGGTTAAAGCTGTTCTTATTTAACTCCTATACTTTCATTTCAGAGTGTAATGAGACATTAAACTCAATGTATATATACATTACATCAGTGTATATGTAATACATATGGCTTATTATTATATATGTGTACTTTATATATGTGACCCCGCCAGGGAAAACCAGGCCAAAATCACTGGGCAACTTATTGAGATATTGTGTCAATATCATGTCACTCACATTAGCAACAAAACTTAGCCACTTGGTTTTATTGTGTAAATGAAAGATAATAGTCTCAGATATCTATGGTAGTACATATCTTGATCAAAAACAAAACTTAAATTCACAAAAAAGTTGTTTTGAAAAAAACAAATTTTGAAAAAAAAGAATGACTTTGACCTGGTTTTCCCTGGCAGGGTCACATTATATATATATATATATATATATATGGGTCATATTACATACATACAATAAGTATATAATGCATATGGGACATACTATTATACATGTATATTTACATATATTTGACAAATACACGTGTGTGTAAAAAGTGTGTGTGTTATTCCCTAACTCCAGTCTGCTCACCATCTGTATCTCAAATGCATCAAAGCTGATGTTCGGGTGTGTCCATACCCATAGTTTTAGGGTGTGTTATTCCATTTTTAACCCTGAACATCTCCATCAAGCCTGCCTCCATGACATCCCTCCACAAAAAATCTGTGTCTTCTGAAGAGTCAGCTCACGCTCATCATAGGCTCCACTCTTGTGTATACAAAGACAGCCTATTTAAAATGATCTACATATTACAATATGTAGCCAATATATTCCATAATGTAAATAGATAATGTTATGTCAGGTTAGATCAGGCTGTCATTTTGTATTGTTTTTACATTCTTGATAAAGGCTCTCTGACTATATAAAATAAATAAAAAACATGGACAAGCAGACGAGTTTCACATTGGCAAGACTGCCTTCTGCCACCATCCCTATTCAACCTTTACACTGAACATATGAGAGAAACCGTGACTGGAATAAACATCACTGGGGATTCAAGATTGGTGGACAAATATCAACAGCTATCAGATAACACATGGCAGAAGATCAGGATGACCTAAAAGTCAGGAAAATTAGTGAACAGAGTGAAAGACGGGAATTCAACTCAGTATGAAGAAGAGAGTCAAAGTCAGAAAGACCACTGACTTAACTGTTGATGGAGAAAATGTTGAAGAGCGTGGACAGCCTTTTTATACTTGAATCAATTACAGTGGAACCTCAGTTATTGTTTGCCCTGGTTGTCATACAGTTCAGTTATCAACAACTTTTTTCAGAGAATTTTTGTCCCACTTTTCATTCATCTGCTCGGTTTTTGTCGGCGTGCCCACGTTAGCGTGCACCGCTAATTTTGCGAAAACAACAAATCCACTCAAGCATTTGTTGATTATTATGGCTTTGTTTCTCATTGATAATGCTCAAAACAAACAAAAACACATCACACTAAAGCAGGGGTGTCCAAATCCAGTCCTGGAGGGCCGGATTCCTGCAGTTTGGTGATCTTCCTGATCAAACACACCTGATTCAGCTCAGCAGGTAATGAGCAGGTTTAATTGTCAGAGCAGAGAAATCACCAAACTCTGCAGGAATCCGGCCCTCCAGGACTGGATTTGGACACCCCTGCACTAAAGTGACTATCGCCTGAAAATGGGTGCGAAAACAAATAGTGGCCAAGAACCTCGAGAACGGGTGTACAAAACAAAGCTTTAAAACAGAGTGTAAACCAAAAAGAGTGATGTTAAATGTTTGTTTATCCATTTCATTAGTCTTTTGTATTTATTTTACATTGTTTTTTTATATATAAAACAATAGTTATTCTATAAAAAATGTAAAAATATAAAATTTTAGTTAATATTTTGGAGTGTCTGGCATGGATTAATTGGATTTACATTATTTCTTATTGGAAATATTGCTTCAGATATCATTCGTTTCGGTTATCATAAGACCGAAATCGTTTCAGTTACAAGCTGTAATAACAAAAATGTGTCTCCAAACAAATATCAGAATTTCTCTGTAATTCTTTATGGATTTGAAATCTGGACAATAAAAAGAATGACAGGAAGACAAATTAACTGTGAGCTTTTTTACCAAAGATGACCAAACTGAAGATCTCTTGATCTTCTGATATTATGATTGTGATGAATCTGAAGATTATGTTGGACACATTATGAAAACCAGTTATGTTTGGTCAAAATCAAGATGGATGGATACAATCAGAGGAATGATGGGCCATTAAGAAGATTGAAGTCAACATTATTTTAACAATGTGGATGTTTTTTTTTTTTTAAATAATATGCAACACTGTAAAAGGTGGAAATGTCCTGTAAGGTGGGTCTGTCTGATAAGGAGTCCATCTGTGTTCCAAACATACAAGAAAACTATCCCCTCTCAGAGCTTAGGTTACATACAGTCTCTCATTACACCGCCCTCACTGATCACAGTACACTTTCATTAAAGCATGAGCTAATTTCCTGATTACAGTGCTCAGCACATTAAAGAAAATCTAACTATATAATAGACACAATGTATCAGTTTTAAAACATAGTCAGTCCACAGCTATAAATGTTATACAACCTAAATTTTATACAAAGAAGTTAACACAGTAGAGAAATGCATTATAAAAAACAAGTGTTTATTACACTTACTTTGACTTTTATTTCAATGGAGGCAGTACTGAAAGAGGTGATTGGCGGCCACTTACACTTTTATAATTAATAGTTTTATAAAGTTTATTTTCTTTATCTAACTTACCTAATTACTTAATAATTACAGGGATATGTTATATTTAAAAGATGTACTGTTTTTAGCTGATAACTTGGTATATTTGCTGCCAAAATGTGTCTGTTATGAATTATTCAGTATTCAGCATGAATTATTTATCTACTATAACTAAAGCCATAATGAATTTTTCACTATCTATAATTTTTTCAGTGTAGGCTATGAATTATACAGTATCCACTATGAAAGATATAGTGTCTGTTATAAATTATTCTATAGCTACTATGAATTATTCAGTATATATATATATATATATATATATATATATATATAAAATACAGTATACATTATATATATTCAGTAACTATCATTCAGTATCCACTATGATTTTGTCAATAACTATGAATGATTCAACATCGAAAATCTACAGGGTTTTTTTTTCAGTTTATACTATGAGTTATACAGCATCTGCTATTAATTATTTACTATTCACTATGAGTTATTCACTATCCACTATGAATTATTCATTATACACTATGAGATACTCAGCATCCACTATGAATTACTATGATAATAATTCCTTTTAAGAGTATAATCAATAAAATTAGTTTTCTAGTATCAAAAAGTGAAGATTTAAAGGAGTCGTTTGGTGAAACTTCATATTTAAAACAAGATAAAACAAGTTGGTGCATCCCAAATTTAGACTTCAGCTGTTTTGTACTATCCTAATACTAATTAATAGCATTTAAGCTTCAAGTACTAATTGCTTATTAAATACAATAGCATTGCACACAGTCATATCAGAATATTAAGGCCACCCTGGTTGCTGCATGTACAAATAAGCGAGCACATCAATCAGTTGTAGCAGACTGTCTTACTTGTCTTTTAAATTAGTAATTCAAGTCCTAAACCTGGTCAGCTGGTCTGTGAGACCTTCATTAAGATCTTAAAGAGGTTTGAGTGTATTTTGGTGATGAACTTTTGCACAAACTGTGATTTTTAAGTGGCTGCTGAGTTCCAGTGTTTGAGCTACAGTTCTGGTTCAGTAGTTTCTGTGAATGTACATCATCAAAACGTCTGTTAACCTGCTCAAACCTTATTCAGATAAGAAATCTGATCCAAAATCAAAATCTTGTACCTTAACCTCACAGAACCAGTGTTAAACTAAAGAAGCAATATTTTGACTCCAGACATCTCTTACCTGACTGACTACATCCGGAGTAAAGTACAAAAATATGTAAATATAATTTTTGAATGCACAATTTTTTACTCAGCATATATTCAGCTTCACAAAAAATCATATACATTAACCACCAACATTATAAAGAACCTGATAAAGTAGACCTCAAACATTTTGAATGGTAATCCAGCAGCAAACTCTCACACGCTCAGCCAGAAATAGAGCTGCTGGAGCTTCCATCCAAAAGAATTTCATGCAGGAGCCCAGAAACAACTCTGAGCATCTGAGGGCCAGATTTTAATGGCATGTTGCTGACAGGTTGGATGGGGGAAAGCCTGGCCGAGAGCAGGACAGGAAGGGTGAAAATAGAGACAAAGCTCTGAGATTCAGCTCCTGATAGAGGTCTTATCATGGGCAGGCATGGAGGGGGGTATTACCAGCATAAAAAGCTTTGCTTTAGTTTCAGAAGTGTCACAGTATCCGTTTGATGAAACTGCATCAGCACTGAATGAGCTACTGAGAGAAAAAATCCTTCTAAATGTGTTGATGGATGATGGAGTTATGAAGTGAATTTTACCCAAAATTCTGTATCATAACAGGGTATTTAAAATATAAATATACTATTAGTACTATTTTAGAAGAGAGGTGTGCAGTATTGGATGTAGTCAGTGTCTGGAAAAGAAGAGAAGAGAAAAGAAGAGAAGAAAAGAGAAGAGAAATGAAAAGGACTGGAAAGAATAGAAAAGAAGAAAAAATAAAGATGAGAAATGACAAAATAAAGAGAGGACAAAAGAAGAGAAAAAAGAAATGAAGTTAAATGAACAAAACTAAAATTAAGAGATGAGAAGAGAGGAGAAATGGAAAGAAATGAAGAGAAGATAAGTCTCTGAAATGAAGAGAAAAAGTCAACATCCCCAGCAGCTGTAGAAACAGTAATTGGACACTGACATAGATGTGGTAGTGGTGGTGGTGGTGGTGGTGGTCCTGTCATTCCCTCCAACACCTAACACCACTTCAGCCCAAAATACACCAACATACAACACCAACATCCAACCCCACCACCTCAGCTCACAGAAACAAGTGTAACTCTGTACAACTGACTAATTCAAAGAGTCAGTTACTTGAACAGGGATCATTAAGGCCTCTGGTTTCCATTAGGAGGTACTGAAAAGATTCAAGGGTGAGTAAACGTGCTCAAAAACCACTCTTGAATAATATTGATTAGTGGAAAATGGCCTTAAGGGACTTGTTGAGTTAAACAAGTGAAGCCCTTTTAATACAGATTCCCTTACAGCTGAAATCGCTAATAATTATTGACAAATCAGTGTATTTGTAAAAGAGGCCCCAGGAGGACCCTGAATGGTAGATCAGATTTCATCCTGTGAGGGAAAGACAGTAGGGGGATGGGTCTGTCAGGGGCAGTGGGTGGGCTTGAGGGTGGGTCTCAAGGGGTTTGAAGGTAGCATAATGTGATGATTAGCCCTTTGGGGGCAACGACAGCACTGTGAGAGCAAGGAGTGAAAATCCACCCAGGAGATTATCTCCTCAGATTAAACTGAACATGGTGGAGTTCCTCTACAAGCTACTGTAAGAGACTTTCTTCCCACTCACAAAATTTAGAAGACATTTATACTTGAAAGCCATTGCACAAATTAAAAAATTAACCATGAAAATTTGTGCAGCCATAATAAGTTTGTCTTAGTGATGCCGCTATCTCTGAAACCGCAGTACAGACCTGAGAACAAATGAGTTTTTAAAGCTTTTCTAACTTAGTTTAGCCCACAGGAGTCCTCAGTCATGCTGGTGATCAAATCACATGTCTGGTTCAAGAGGTCACATCTTCAAAACAAAGCCATAGTGAACATTGACGTTGACTTCTGTCCAAAGTTGTGGCTTTAAACTATATGCTAGCTTTAGTTTGATGTTGATGGACCATGTACAAATTGAGATATGATCATTTAAATTTGGTATAAAAAGGTAAACGTAGTGAGGGAGTAGGGGCGAGATGCCCATGGGGAAGCCACACAATGCAGAAAGACCTGACAATACTGCGACCAATGGGGGCTTCGAGTGGCTCAGCAGGTTAAGACGCTGACACTATGATCAGAGGATCACGAGTTTGAATCCCGGTCATGCTGTTTGCCATCAACATCCGGGGCCCAAGAGAGCAAAAATTGGTAGTGCTCTTTCTGGGCGGGTAGATGGTGCTCTCTCTCTCCTTATCACTTTCACATTGCAATGTCCGCTGGCTCAGCCATTCAGAGCTGGGAATTCTGCGCTTTCCTCCGAGCATGTTGGCTCCCCAGTGACGATGTATCAAGCGATAGTTCTAAAAGAAGCAATGGCCGCATCACACACAACGGAGGAGGCTTGTGCTTGTCTTCACCCTCCTAGAGTCAGAGACAGTGCAAAGTGATGGGGAGAGGCCCCTAGTGGATGGGATGGGCTAATTGGGTACTACTACATTGGGAAACGGAGAACACTGGTTAAAATTATAAAATAAAAAATAAAAAAAAAACACTGCCACCAATGGACAAAAAAGGAACTTCACACCTGCTTTTTGTTATAAGAAGTTGTGTATAACTTCATATCAGCTCCATTTTCTGCCATTATGTGTTCACAATTACAAACTTAACATTTTTCATCTTTAAAATGCTTCATTGAGCAGGTTGATGTTTTTATAGTTTAAGCACTAACTGATGCACTGATGTCTATGGTGTATGTGGCTCTTCTCAGTTTCTCTTTCTAGCTCCAGTATCAGTTAGTCTGAAACCATCTTTCTGAGGACCGTATTGTTAAAGGAGCATAACGGTCAGCAAGGTGAGGTTATAGGTCATCGCCGTCACCAGTGGCAACATCTGCTCACCTGAGTGCTCAGCTTCAAGCGTGTGTGTGTGTGTGTGTGTGTGTGTGTGTGTGTGTGTGTGTGTGTGCGTGTGTGGCATTATCCAGGAGCAGCACCTGGTCTGAGGGGAAATCTGTTTTTGTTAGACAAAGCCGTGTGTGTGTGTGTGTGGGGTTCACACAGCTTTACTCCAGATGGACCTGTAGGTGAGTCAGAGGCCCTCAGACACCACACCGTCACACACAGGTGCTGCAGGGCATGTCCGTCTACTGTGAGTGTTTGTGTTGTCTGCTTCAGGTATTTATCACTTTGTGGGCACATAATGTCCTCATAATGACTGAAATACATGTAAAATCTGTAGAAGTGGAGACGTTTTGCTTGTCTTACTGAGGAAACTAGTTGTCTAGCTGTAGCTGTTTCTACCCCAAAATCAACCAAAGAAAGACTGTCTTTTGGTTAGTAAGGTTAGTTTAGGTGTAATAATAGTTGATGTCAATGCAACGTCCCCACAAATGAAGTAGTACCAAAAGTATGTGTGTGTGTGTGTGTGTGTAAAACCTGTTCTAAATTTGTTTTGATTATGTTCATCTCAAAAGTTCACCTAGAAAGAAGAAGCGTGGTTGAGGGTGTTTTTTCATGGCGAGTTGGATGAATAGGCACATTGCCATGACGTAATAGCTATACAGAGGGATGATTTTGACTTTATTTATGCATGGAGGTCTGCCAGTTCAGAAACATGCTGAAGTACATATTAACCCCCTCTGATGATACTTTGATGTAGTCTGACATGCCATGACTTTTTACAAACCTAAAAAAATGTCCAGGTTCATCTTACAGCAAGACAATGACCCAAAACATCAGTCCAAGCTCTGCCAGAACTACCTCAGGAAAAGACAACAAGATGGTCAGCTTGAAAACATGGAGTTGAGCACAGTCTCCAGACTTAAACCTCATCCAGCTGATTTGGGATGAAGTGAAAAGCAAAGCAAACCTACAAGAGCCAACATTTATGTGACGTTCTGCAGCAGATTTGTGAAGAACTGTCTGAAGAATGTTTGATGTCTTGTAGAAACAATGTCACGAGTGTGTTCAGCTGTTATATCTGACAAAGGTGCTACTTTGTGCTATTAAACCATTTGTTTCCTTTTCACATTTTTGGTTTTCTACATCACTGGCCAGAGTAGATACCACCATATTGTGTAGATGTTTCACAATGAATGGACCAACAAACATGCTCCTCAAATACTTAAAATAAAATCTTTTTACATTAACTTGCATTAAACGGTTAGATGGTTTTTGTCTTCTCCTTTAAGTTAAAGCTTTGGAGATATACAGTAGATACGCTGGTACTTTTATAACTGAGCACATTATAGCACCGAATTTTAAATCATCAATCAGACTGACAGTGTGTAATGATTAAACTGTAGGAGACACTGAATAAAAATATAATGGAGCTTGTCTCGTATGTATTCCACTCAAGTTTGAAGTCAAATTACAATTAATGTAGAAGACTCTATGTATACAGGGACAATCAGTTACAGCACTCAAGCTCAGGTGACCTACCTGTGGTGAAAGTGAGAGACCTTCATATCTGAAAGCATTTTGCTTTGTAGTAATAGCAATGAGTGGCAAGGTTATATGCTAACATTTTCAGTTTGAGAAAACACCATCAGAACTCAACTGAAACATTTGGAAAACACTTTAAATTCAGTTCAGTCAATTTGAATTAGTTAAATTTAATTAAATCTGATTTAGTACAACTGAGTTGGTTTTGATATGATTTAACTGAGTTAGTTGAGCTGAGTTGAGTACAATTCAATCCAGTTCAATGTATGTTGGGTTGCATTTGATTTGATTTAATTCAATTATATTAAGTTGATTTGAGTTAAGTTGTCTTTTATTTGATTCAACTGAGTTCAGTTTGATTCAATAAGAATAAGTTGAGTTGTGTTGAGTGTTTGAGTTGGGATGGGCAGAGTTAAGTTGGGTTCGTTTTGATTTGACTGAGTTGAGTTGATTTTAATTCGACTGGGTTGAGTTGGGTTGGGGTCATTTTGATTTGATTTGACCAAGTTGGTTTGATCTGAGTTATCTTTGCTTTGACTAAATTGAGTTGGATTGGGTTCAGTTCAATTCGAATCCCAATTCAGGTTATTTGAGTAGGGTCATTTGAGTTCAATTTTATGTTAATTCAAAAATTTATTTTATTTTGTTTTGTCACATCAACCGCCATGTTGTTAGGAATTTGCTGTGATTCATACAATAGACAACCTAAGCATGGAAATATTTATCTGTAAGAAAACAATGCTAACAAATATTGGCTGGCAAAGCATAGGTATAATATGATACATAGAGCTAGATACTTCCTCAAAAAAATAAAAAATCTGATACAATAATTGCATTCGTTTTCATAATGGAAAAAGAAAAAACACAGTTCTTATGGACTCTGTTTTAAGGATATGTAATACAGATGTGTATGACAAAGTCATATAAATGCTGTTCTCAATATGATAAACAATGCATTTCCAAAAATAACTCATCTGTCCACTCATCTACTGACCTCATTCCCCAGGGCAAGACTGTCTCCTCTCCTAAAATTCAGCACTCAAGCAGAAAAATAAGCAGCAAGACAGTGAATGCCGTAAATATAGACATCTCTAATACAGCAGTTCATAAGGACAGGGTTCAATTATCTTACAGATCCATGAGGATTAATCTGATGTTTAATTTCTCTCACTAAATTAAACACTTTTACCCCAAGACCAGTTAATTTTTTTTACATTTCTAACAGGCTAATGAGGTAATGTTTCATAAAACATCCAATTTATATCATTTTCTTCTATCCGACCAATTACCCATACTAAATCACCTCTTTATTGATGCAAACCATGTTGAGGTCTTAAGCAATCTCAAATAATTGTTAGTATATTACTAAAACTATATGCTACATACATTAGTAGCATCCTGAAGCCTGTACTTCTGTTCATTTCTATAGATAATAGTGTCATATAGTGACATACAGTAGAGTAGAAACTATATAAGCAAGTCAGTGTCAGGTTGCTTAATATGGGCATGAGAGCATGAATTTAGCACGCTACATGGTGGGCAATTAGCATCCATTTCTTATTAGCTACATTAGCCTAATAAAACTAAAAACATTTTAGACATTGTCTAAGAAGGTTTAAGAGGATGTAATGATCTTAAAGGTATATGTTCTAAAAAATAAAGGTTTCATAGGAATGGGGGGTTGATTGATTTTAGCCTTAAAAGTAGCCCTAGAAGCCTTTTCATGCACTTGTTTTTAAGAATTAAGAATCATTTTCAAGAAAGTCTGAAACCTTAAACAAAGAGTAAAAAACACAGAAATGGCTATTTGAGAGCAACCAACTGCTGACCAAGTCTGATATGGGTTCAGAGGTGTCATTTTAAGGGCTTATTTAAGTTAGTATATATTCAAGGCTGTAGGTCAGACTTATTGGCCCGTCTTGCTGTGTCTTGATCTGATCATAACGGCCAGACTGATTCTGTCTGAACTTTGAACAGTATAGTTGGTTGTTTCTCTTTGGACTGTTTTGCATTTTTTGACAATTCTAGTTGGCATTTTGACCCTGGTTTTGGCCTTGACCTCTCCTGCCATGTTCCTCAAAGCTTGATCTTCTCTTCTGCAATGTGTCGACATATGCCAACATAACAAACATTATAACTAAAGGAATGACATCTAAACCTACAGTGAAAGAAATGAAGATGCAGCATCTTACTTGGTCCAAAAGCATCTGAAGAAATTGCTTAAGACCAATGCCGTTAAGCCCCTATCTGATACAATATTGGCTACAACCCATTAGAGGCTAATCCAAAGAAAGTTAAAAAGTATAAAGTAGTTTGCAGGGCCGATGCAACAGGAGTTACAATCAGAACAAGCAGTCAACATGGCTTTTATATAACTTGAGCGCCCCCTGCTGCAACCAATCAGAACCCACCAAGATCTGGTCCATTTTGCTCTCAAAGGGGAAAATGAGTTAAGACAGAACATTGATCGAGCATCTATATGAGTACTGTGTTTTTCATGTTATTAATTATTGCAATTATTAACAATTCATGCAAAATGACTGGTACAGCTTTTAATATCAGGTCACCAAATCTGTATAAGAATCACTGGTTTACTACAAAACACCACTCTTGTACATGCACTCACTGAACACTATTGTTCTGTTTTTTTTATTTGTTTTGTTTTAAACTGGAAATTGAATAACATTTTAATGTTTTGTAATATTATTATTATTATTACACATTATTAAA
>BRDA01050018.1:52751-69489 GCA_036984385.1 Crenuchus spilurus
AAAAAAAAAAAAAAAAATATATATATATATATATATATATATATATATATATATATATATATATATATATATATATATATATATATATATGCAATATTACAATATTGCAGTACTTTATTATTACAGTATTTTTATTATTATTATTATTATTGAGAAAATTACTATATATAAAAAGATTTTAAAATTCCAAATAATGACATCTTAAATTTGAAATAGAACATATATTTTATTTTGTCATAAAATAAAAGGAAAGTAACAGAGCAGCTCATTCAGCATGACATTCAAAACAAAACAAAACAAAAAACTAAAACTAGAGTGCAAACTTCTGACACCAGGCACCATCAAGACACCAGCACTTTAACTTTGAAACAGGAAGCTAGCTAGCACTTTGTTGTTTGTTTACTTGTTTGTGTGGCTGGTTTGTTAGATAGTTGTTTGGATATTCGGCTGTTGTCATTCATTTCCTTTAAATATTTTCTGATTGTCTCAAATGGGTGCAGTAATGTCACCAGAACTTAATGAAGAAGCCAGAGGAGGGACAGGACCTTCTTAATTACTGTGAAACATGGACACTGTATGTAAGTATTTAGGGCAGATTTGTATTCTCTGCACATTTACTGACACAGTTCTAACAATAACAACATCGTTCATAAAACAACAAACTTAATATATAAAACAGATTTACAATTTTTGTAATTATCACTTTCAAAACTAGAAAGCTACTACTTGCTTGCTACTACTTGTAAAATTGGGGGGAATTTCTGATCCTCTCCAAAGAACCAAAGGTTTAAAAACAAAAGGTTTAAAAACCAAATGTTCCTGTTGCTTAATTAATGGTGTCTAAAGGTTAGTAATGGTATTTAGTGGTCCTCTCATGGTTGCAATTGATTCTAGATCCAGATACTAGATACTAGTTTCTAAACTTTAGATCTAATGGTTTTTTAAAGTGTTCTACAAGAAACACATGGTCTCTAATGGTAACCATTAAACTAATTCCCATTAATGTTTCAGTATTATATGAAAACCATCAGTACCAATACCATACCAGTAGAGACCACTTTTTCCCATACAACATCTTTAGATAATAGAAAACCATTAGATGTGCCACCAATTAAATCATCAGGATATTTTACATTTTTATATCAAACCATCAGAAAACCAATAAATTTCACTTTTTATTAATTGAAGGACAATGTAAATATAAATACAGACATGTGGAGTTTGTTTGAGGTCACTATCTTCTACATAATCCATCTAAGCATACATGAGCATGTTTTTTTCCCACAGCCTGAGGGATGTACCACAAAACAAATACAAAAAACTCAAAATGTTCCCAAAATTAATACATTCACAAGCTTGGAGAACTTCTGTCAGCATATGCAGGGTTCACTCATTAAATTTAGCTAGACTTCATTACTCAAATCCAGCTCATGATCATGAGTCCAGGTGATGTCGGGTTTGAGGGTTTTACCAAATTTGAGGTGATATGTTCAGTTTTTCATAAAAAAACTAGACTGGGACCCTGAATACTTTTATATTATATTTTTACTATCTTTCATGCTGTTGTTCCCCTTTTCTCACAGCCTCGCTGAACTCACCATTTGATATTCAAAAGTTTATACAAGGTGTTTTGTGATGGCTGTTTTTTAAAATGATAAGGCCACAACCTGTACAAATGTTTTTTTTATTCTATCCAATGTGTTGGTAGCCAATTGACCCACCCATTCATTGTCTCTCTCTATCACTTGTAACGTCTCTGACTCTAGGAGGGGGCAGACTAGCACAGGCCTCCTCTGATGTGTGTGATGTCAAGCTCCGCCTCTTTTCCAACTGCTGCCGATACATTGCCGCTGGGCAGCCAACATGCTCAGAGAAAGCACAGGATCCCCAGTTCTGCTGGATCAGCTGGCATATGACTGAGCCAGCCGACATCACATAGTAGTGTTGGGGAGAGAGTGTCATCTTACCTGCCCAGAGAGAGCAATGCCAATTTTTGCTCTCTTAGGCCCCGGCAGATGATGATAAGAAGCATCTGATGGCAAGTCTCCTGAGCCACTCTGGGCTGGATTGTCATGCACAATTGTGCCACATTTTATGCTTTTATGAAAAGGGGAACATCATTTTCTACATCAGATAAATGTTAAAGTAAACAGATTCTGAGTCCACTCCTAGCATTTTGACCCTAAGATCCGGTGGTCAAAACTTAACACTGACTTTTGGGCAACTAAGATTTGAAGATCTGGATTTTTTTAAAGTCGACCATTACATGGAATCAGAATTCAGAATAGTTGTAATCATACTGAAATTATGCATTTGTGCATAACAAACTTAGCTCCTGAAGACATTTCCATTAGATATTTGTGTAAATATTGACGTTGTGATTGTTTTGGTGTGAATAGAGCCTGCAGTGCATGATTCCCTGAAGTACATGGAGTAAATCCAGAGGCCAGAGAGGAAAATTATGGGATAAATGTGGAGGTTTGCTGGACTTAGCAGCTTTCGCTCCAGTAGAGAAAACTACCAACCCAGATATACAAAAGCCACAGCGTTCAATTCTCGTTTTCATTAGTGCCTCCTCATTGCTTTTCTGTTTCTCTTTGACTTTTCCTTAACTTTCACAAACATAGTATCCACATCATACATACAGTACTTTGCATGAGTGCTCAATGGCTAAAAGAAGTGTATGTTATGGTCAATTTAAAACTGGTACCAAAACATGTTTGTTGCTGATTTTTTGCTAGTAAGCCAATACAGGCTACACTTAGCCAGCTAGCAGACTGTTAGAGTTAACAACTCATTTGCTGCTAGTCACTACTAAGCTGAGCGCTGCTACAGTTATCAGCATTGCAGCTAACTTAACTGAACAACTTGCTGCTAAGCTGTGTTGCAGCTAACAACTAAACTCGCTTATAGCTATTTAGCTAATTCTAACAAGCTAGCCAACTAATTTAACAACTTATTTGTTGCTATGCTAGCTGAAAGCTGTTTTGTTAGCTAGCATTTATTTAAGTTTCAAGAGATTACAGTTTATTTATATAATTTGCAGTTGGTATGCTAATCATTAATGCTACATGACTGTATACAGTTTGAAAACCAATTCAAATGAATGAAATTAAGTTTTTGTTGATTTTCTCAATGAAAATCAGTTATAACATCCTCTACAGATGCAGATGCATCTACACATTTTAGTGCACAATTTCAATTTCATTTGTGGAATTTAACACACTGGAAACAGTAAATCATGTAAATGTGTCAAAATCAATGAACTGTAATTTAACCAAGGGTGTGCAAACTTATAACTATGATGGTGTGCATGTTGAGTGCTTGATGAAAATAGCTCTTTGTCAAGTGGGAAGTTGAATGTAGCATCTACAAAATCTTCAGATGAGATGACAAGTGTGCAGTGAATGTTTATAACAACACTGTGGCTTCTGTTCTCTGGGCTTGGTGCTTTCGCTCTGCTGATTCCCTCTCTGGTGTCTCTTCACCTGCTGTTGATGGTCTAGTTGCTTTTGGTCATACTTTTGCTCTTCAACTCAGCTAGTTTGCTGGTCACAAAGTTCCATTTGAAGGTGGGTGTGTCTTCATTGGCCCCACCCAGAGAAGCATATTTGGAGAAGCTGTTACCATGCCCTCCCTCCCCTCCTGCCTCATTCTCCATCGCTCCCTGGTTTGCGCCCTCTTGGCTCCATTCTTCGGTCCCTGGCTCAACCCCTCCAACACCGCCTCCCTCTGTTGCCACAGCTGCTGCTGCCTCTGCTTGTTTCATTGCAGCTGCCTGATGCCATTTGGTGGCAAAGTTATCCCAAAATCCTGTGACTCGCTTGTTGGGCCGAGGTGGTGGTTCCTCAGGCTTCACTGCCAGTGGGCTGCCAAGAGATAACAAGGATGAATTAACCTGTCTGGCATTTGAAAATGCCACCTGAACAATAGAGACTCTAGAAAATTAGGAGCATATGGACTGTACATGCGAGAGTTTCTAACAGCATGATAATGGAGTGAGGGCCTATTTCCCCTGTCATGGTCACACCACAGTCTGAAATGCCAGTACAGTCCCGAGAAGAGATGAGAAGTGGAGTTTTCCAAATATTCCTAACTTAATAAACTATTAGGAGCTGCCAATCACATGGCTGGTTGTATACGTCAAAGCACAAAAAC
Organism: Crenuchus spilurus; assembly: GCA_036984385.1. NCBI lineage: Eukaryota > Metazoa > Chordata > Actinopteri > Characiformes > Crenuchidae > Crenuchus > Crenuchus spilurus. Next base: position 56,910 of record BRDA01050018.1, read on the forward strand.
AAAATCATGATGATTGTTGCTGTCAAATTCTAACTAAAGTTGTCCAATGAAGATATTATCACCTACATTTCATAAAAATCATATTTACACATCTGTAAAAGAAATTAAAGGCACAGTATGTAATATTTCAGGTTATCTTTTAGCAGAATTTAAGATAATCACTAATAAAAATGATTAAAAACACACCTAATCATTATAAACTAAGAAGTCGTTTGATTATTTTACCTTAAAATAAGCTGTTTGTATATACATTAGTATCGGGTCGAACACCGACTGAGGCCGCCATGTTGCATTGCCATGTTTCTACAGTAGTTCGAAAAGGACAAACGAGGCTAGCAAGAACTGTTTGTGTTGTAATGACAAACTGGCCACTCAAATTCGATGGCGCTGTAGCTTTGTTTTACCATTGGCTGACATAAAACAGGAGAAGAAGAAGAAATAAACATATACCTCAATAAGAAGAAAAACACGGAGGAGAAGCAAGAATAAAGTTTTTTTTGGTTTATTTGTTAAGATGGCGGAACATTCTTATGCTCGTCAAGAAGAGAAAACACAACTTCAGTAGTCAAAGAAAACAAAACATGATGAAACTTAGCTTCATATTCGTGTGTGCAGTGTTTTTCCCCCATTACACCTTAAATGCTGCTGCAGGACATTGTAGCGCATCGGAGCTGAACACTGCTGCAGCATTTAAGGTGGAACGGGAGATGCGTAGCTCCGCACTAGTTTGCGAGCTTAGCTAATATGAGCTCGTGTGAATTCTTATAGGCTGAAGTGCCTTCTTCAGAGCATGGCAAGCTTACCTTGACTACAGAAAAATGTGTATCCTGCCTGCATTATCTGTCTACAGTGAAGCAGTTTGATGTGTTTACTTTGTTACATTATCTTGTTTTTGTACAGAAAACAGCTAACGTTTACAATAGCACTACTGACGTGCAGAAAATATGTTTTGTCTGCATTGTAGCTCTGATCATTTTACATATTACATTTCCTAAATTTCTAATTAAAATTAATCTTACCACTTGACATATCACTATTAGACATCGCGTTCGGGAGTATCAAAGATTTATGACACCTTAAGGTCACCGTAGAGACTCCTTTGTGTTTTGAAGGGAGGGGCTGTGGAAAGAGTCTTCAGTTAGTTGCAATATGGAAACTAAACCACTAGATGTCGCTGTAAACTACATACTGTGCCTTTAAGTGGGATGGACGAGGAAGCAACACAATAAAGCAGAAGCTGCCAATAATGCCACCAAGTAGACAAAAAATCTCACACCTTCATTTTATTTAAATTTTTACCACCATATGTTCACATTTAAAACATTTTTAGTCTTTAATGGGCATGTTTGTGAATTGAGCTTCTTTGGGCATGTTTGTGTTTTAATAGTCAGATTTAGGGGTCCTGTATGTTAATGTGAACAGTAATTGTCAGGTCTTATAGGTGGTGATGTGCTGAAAAATAGTTATCCAATATTGTCATAGCAAACGTTATAATGTGGTATATAAAGCAACATTTTTCACATTTTATATAATTAATTATATAATTCAAAAACAAAATACAAAATAGCACAAGACACCCAAAGGTCACTGCAGAACTGAGAGAGGACCACCACTCAAAAATATCCAGACAAGCAGAGCTCTGTGGTCACAAAATGTCCACTGATGAAGGGCTCCAGGACGGCTAACACATCAACAGATGAGCTACAGTCTGGACAGGAAGGTGGAGCTATGAGTGAAGGGTTTCTGATAAAGTGGACTTTACTGTAGGAGGTCAGGTAGAAGGTTATATAATGTAGAGGACAGTTTGGTGCTCTAGGAGAACAAGGAACATGAATGAAGGGAGATGAATGGTGAATAAGTGTCACTCACTGGTCGGCCACAGGCTGGTTGTCTGTCTCTGCCTCCAGAAGCTGGTGCTCATCATCTTTGTTAAAGAGAGCAGTCACATTTTTCCATCCCTTAGCCCCGACTCCCTGCATCTGGAGCAGTGACCACACAGTTAACCCTTTGCATTCATTCCTTACTCTGAGTACAGATCAGTTCACATTAGTAAAGGATTTTAGTAGGAACTGAATAATGAGACCAGGGCTGAAGAAGTACAATTAGTACCTATTGTCTACCACTAGTGGGCGCTTATGGTAATTAAATTGCCTCTTGTGTCCAGATGTACTTTTTGCTTATAATTCATATTTTAATCAATGTTCTCGTATGACATTGCCATTGTTTTAATTAAACAGGCTGTGTTTGATACTGTGCCTTTAAGACTGATGCAAATAATCTCTGCTCTGACTGGTTGTCCTGTAGTGTAACCAATTCAGAAAGCTATCCAGACTAAAACCCTCCTTATAGACCGCTGAAGTTGAAGCCATGTTATTTTGACAATATAACAACATCTGTGTCTGTCAATGAGGAAAATGAATGACAAAACAATTTTATGAATGTAAGCTAATGTGAATGTACATTAAATTGCTATACTGACTAGCATAAACCAGCTAGCTTGCCAACAATAATATTTAAGTGGCTATAGCATGTTAACTACATTAGCAATCTGATTACCTACTGTTGTTATATATTAGTGTTGATATAATTACTTAGATTTAGAATTGTAATATCCTGTCTTAATTTAAAACACCTTACTGATGTTGTTAGCATTAGCTTGAACTTAGCATTATTTGGACTATTGTTATTGACAATCTTGTAATTAAGAGTTTCAGGTGACATTTGTGAGAAAGAAATATACATGACAAATATATACAGGTTTAAATTTGAGAATTTCACATTACACTCAGCAATCATAATATAGGCATGATGACCAATTCAGTGGTCTGTAAAATGTGAATGGGTGGGGCTAAACTGATGTAGACTGAATAGTTACATATTTAAATGTGATGCTTTTTTTACATCACAATATGGCTTATTATTGACCTTTTAATATATATAAAGTTGTACTGCCATATACAGTATATACATACAATTATTATGAAAATATTCACTCATTTTCAACTTGATGGCAGCAACACATCTCAAAAAATTTGGGACAGGGCCACATCTAGGACTGTGTAGAATCTCAACGTTTTTTAACTACAGTCTGTTAATTTAAGGGAAGTGACGAAACTGATTACTGGAGTTTGAGTCAGGTGTTGTCAAACAATGATGATGTTCAGGTGTGAGTGTGTGCCCTGTTTTATTTAAAGAACAGGGAGCTAGCTGCTAAATCTAATGTTCACAACACGTTTGTAGAAGTGTATCATGATATGAACAAAGGAGATTTCTGAGGACCTCAGAGTTGTTGATGTTCATCAGAATGGAGATAAGTATATTTGATGCTCTCTCCTCAAACGTTCTTGTGTAAACTTGTGATAGTATTTAGATTGAACTGAGTGAATGTCTGAGTATGAGGTTGGTTTTGTTTTTTCAGTCTTACTCTCTTAGCGAGCTGAGTCACAGTACTAGGCCCCTCATCTGGCTGGACCGGCGTCATGTCTTCTACTACCTCAGTGACCTAAAACAACAGGAAAAAACCCAGTTATACCAGTGACTTGTGGACAAGGCACACAGGAACAATATTTGGACTGAAAAATTGACTTGAGGTGTTATGAATGTCTTGATTAAAGCAAAGGAAAATGACAATTCAGCTGAACAAAAACAAAGTTTATCATTTAATATAAAGTGTAAGATGAAGCAGTATAAATGTGGATCACATGAGATCATCTTCAGTAATTTTTATGTTGTTCTACACCTTCATCCGCCAGTTGTAAATACTCATTTCTGAGGAAAAACTTGAAGAAACTTTTAAAAAATTGCTCAGATTGATTGTAGATAGCTGCGTATGCCTAGCGCTGGCCCTACTTCTAATGGAGGACTATCCTCTCGGTTTCAGCTAATCACAGCTACTGATCAGATGGATTGGTTGTGATGTATTAGTATTTGTAAAGTCTTGAGGATGTTAAATGATCCAGTGGTGCTCTTATGCAGCACTTCTCATTTATTATGTACTGAAATCTGGAGCCACAACCCACCCAATCAGATAAAAGTGCAAAATCATGATTACATCAAGACATTCAATATGGTGTTCTTTCAAACTAAGAAGAATCTTTTAAAGGTTATTAAAGGTGAAATAACCTTCTACACCTCCTACAGAACTTGACAAATTGTGAGCAAACCAAACACTGAAAGATTTTCTTCTACATTCAGCAAATTGATGAATTTTTTTTTGTGAAATCTCAAATTTTTGATGATGGAATAAAGAGTTCCTGGCAGTGGCCCTCAGGTTTTGGACCCTGTGGAACGTCATTATGGGAATCCAGCTAATAATGCACTTGCAATGATGTATAAGGTGGTCACTAGATGGAGACATTTACAGTCTAGATACAAATACTGAAGGATGTGATTGGAGACAACCAACTTACACTGTTATTAATAAATGTTTTACAAAGTTATACTCTTCTGCTAACTTACCTAATGGCTTAATAATTACAGACACATGTGCTGTCTTTAACTGGGTCACAATGATACAAAGCCTCCGAGTTGTTTAGACTTTTCAGGCTCTGCTGAAAGAGGTTATCAGGATGTTTTTGCTGTATTATGGCTATTAGAGCAGATATGCTGGGGTAAAATTAGCCAAAACTACATCTCTAATGTTCTAAAGTTGGGTTTGTGATAATTGCCCAGTTTTGCTTTAGTCAGGAGTTCACTGGTCACTGAATTCACTAAGATTTTTCTATCTGAATGTGCAGGGCTTTTATACAGCAACTAATTTAATCAATGCACAATGTTGATGGTTTTTGTAAAAAAAAAAATTGTAATATAATAACATGGTTACAGTTTACAGCTGAACACTAAAATATAGGACTTTAAGACTTGTAGTCAGAAAAATCACTTTCAGACTGCACAGCACCGAAGGGACATTATGTAGGTTAATGTTGCAGCTCAGACTTGTGCCACAAGAGGGCGCCATTCAGCAGGACAGAAACTGAGAGCTCTGTTTAACTTTAAAATATATGACACATTCATCTTTAATTAACAGCACAAAATAGTCAGAAATGAACAACGTGAGACTTTCATATGACTCCTCCCTTTCAAAATCAGAAAGTACTGAAGCTTTGAATGTAAGGAATAGGTGCCTGATCTGCTGGTAGCTCCAGGTTATTTGAGAGTTTGGATGTAGAATGCACAATGTGATGTAATCTTCTGCGACCAATTTAGTGCAACTAAAACCAAAGATGAACTATTAATTTCTGTCAGAAATTTTGGTGTGATCAAACCCTTCTAAGAGGTTTGTCTACAAGCCTCACTACAAGGACGTCACTGGATGATGTGAAACTCTACAGATACAGGTGACTATATCCAAATGTAAACCATGAAGCATGTTTTATCAAAGCATAACATTGCCACTATTATACCTGCGCTTGGTTATGTTTATGGAGACCATGTTCTCCAAACTCATTGATGATGTACACTGAACATTTCCTTTAATCCCAAGTCTGTTGTTAGAGGACCTTTATTGTACAATATGACTCGAAATCTGAAAACTTGACTTATCTTTCCTTCTTTTAGACCTCACAACGCCCTCTGCTGGCCACTCTATGGCTTCTGATGGTCTTAATGTAGCTTGTACATTACATTATTTACATTTAAATAGTTTAAATGATCAGAATGATATCAATATCAGCCACAATCAGTTAATTTTCTGTTTTACTGAACTGTAAAAGTTCATACATCTGTAGTACTGAATTTACAACTTTCAAACAAGTACATTACTGTACGTGAATAAACTAAACTTCATTTGCAGTTTACTTACTTTTGGCAATAACATTGTTATATATACCCAGTGTGCTTGGTAGCCAATTGACCCACCCATTTGTTAACTTTCCCTGTCACTTGTAATGTCTCTGACTCTAGGAGGTTGCAGACTCACACAGGCCTCCTCCAATGCATGTGAAGTCAAGTTCCGCTTCTTTTCAAACTGCTGCTGATACATCGCCGCCGGGAACCCAACGTGCTCAGAGGAAACCGCAGGATCCCCAGTTTTGATGGATCGCCTGGCAGACACCTGAGCCAGCCGACATTATTTAGTAGTGCTGGAGAGCATGCCACCCAAAGAAAGCACAGCCAATTTTTGCTCTTTTGGGCCCCAGCTGCCAATGGCAAGCAGCATGACCAGGATTCAAACTCATGAACTCAGTGCCTTAGTCCATTGAGCTACTCGGGCCCTGTTCTTATATTTTTTATTCATGTGGAAATCAAAGCATTTAAGGTCTATAAAAGTTTTTTGGACCACTTGCATATCCCACTCACAAACAATAATTTTCTAAATTATCCTCTCGTCTTTAAAGAACTAAAACTGGTTCTTCTAAGAATCCTTTCAGGTTCCAATTGGCACCTTTATTTTAATGCATATACTGTAACAGGTTTTGGAAGCTACGATGCAGTTGTTTCAGGGTATCCAGCCCCTTTGTGGTATGAACACACACCCAGGCTTTACTCTTCACTTCTCACAAACTACATCTCTGGAATGGCATCCAGGGTCCTGTTCAGGATCGAGTTACCATCGTCCTCAGAGAACCAGGTCACTATCCACTATAACAAGTTCTAAACCTGCTGTGTTCTGAACCTCTGTTCAGTGTATAATTAAAACATTTATGGAAGAAAATTTGCTGTGCAGCACACACTGAGTTCTGCATCTCAGGTCAAATGACACATTTACTTGATTTTACAAATATTTGAATTAATAAAACATTCAAATTCAGTATTTTTAAAAAATAAATTAATTTTTTCTGCCCAGTTTTGTCACTGGAATTATACCTCATGAAAATCTGAAATCCAGAATCTCTAATTATTGAAATACAGTATTTTTATTTGAATTTGGGGTAAATTACTATTTAAACAACATCAATATTTAAAGAAAAAGTATTAAAATATGTCACTTTACATGTAAAGAATATAAACATAATGATGAAGTGTCTTTTTATTTAAGATTTTATTTAATCTAAGTTATTTTGTCTGCAAACATGTCTCAAGTTGTGCGACAGTATGAGGTTGTTGTTGCATTTTTCATTTCAAAATTCTCCACATTGTTTATTAGGGACAGGTCAGGACTGCAGGCCTGCCATTGTAATGTGTGCAGCATGTGCTTTTGCATTGTCTTGTTAAAAAATGCTTAGATGTTCTTGGAAAATATGTCATCTTTAAGGCAGCATACAGTGTACTTTTCAGAAGTGTAAACTTCCTTTGTCAAGAGCACTGACACAACCTCACACCATGACAGACCCTGGTTTTTGGACTGATAACCATCTGTATGGTCTTTTTCATTTTTGGTCTGGAGCATCTACCTTGTAATTCTTCCAAAAAAGATTTGGAGTACTGAATTCTTTGACCACAAGACACATTGTCACTGTGTGATGGTCCATCCTAAATGCCCACGAGCCCAGAGAATTTGATGCTGCTTCTGGACATCATTAACATAATGTAGTTCTTGATGTGGTGCCATCTGAGGGATCACGGGTATTCAGCTTAGGCTTGAGCCCTGAAATTCCTCCAGATTCTTTGAATGATTTAATGACATTATTCATACTGACATGCAATGAAAGGAATATAATAATAAACACTGCATTTTTTAAATGACACAAAATAAAATTTCCACAATATTTTAAATGGTTAAATGTAAATGGACTAATGCACCAACAGGGTTTCTGCTATTGGTAGAAGTCATAAACAAAAATGGTTCTAAAACAAATAGCTGAACTTGATAAAAGGCTTAAAGTTAGTAGACTGGTGTACGAGGTTAATAAAGATCTGAAGCAGACAATGATGAAGCACTCTTGGTTTTTCAGAGTACTGACACATTGTCCCTAATTGGCGGCCTAGTGTTACAAATGGAGCATCTTAATGTGACATTCTAGTGTATCCAGTAATGGATATGGGACGTTCCACTGCCAGTCACTAAAATTACGCCTTCTTCAGCATTTTACTAGCTTTTAAAGGTCACCAAACATCAAAACAATCAAAAAGAAGAATAAATGCATTTATATAATACATAATAATACAGAAAATATTCAATATACAGACTCGGTAGTGATGAAGGCCCAATCCAAAACATAGTAGGTCTCTGCATTAGTTAATCATTCAGCTTACCTCTTCAACAGGTTCCTCCTCTGTGTCAGGGTTGAAGGTTTTCATGACTTTGCTCTTGTATGCTTTAAAAAGTGGATTCATGATGTTATTTTCTGGAAAAGTAAAAATTGGGAAAAAATGGAGAAAGTTCCACAACACAAAAAGAGACCCCTCAAGCCACCATCAACAGGATTCCACTTTATTTTTGGCTTTAGAGGTCCTCAGAAGTGTCTGTGGTCCATATGTAAAAATGTCCAAACATCACTGACCATGAATGATGAGGGGGAAAAAAGATGGTGGTACCAACTGTCCAGCTGCAGCTTAGAGCTCCTTCATGGTGTTGTATTTGTTCAGAAAATGCCGGCTTAGTTGAAGAAGCTCTGCTAACTGTGTGAACAGAAGAAAAAGAGATACAGCTACACTGCTGATCATACACACACACACTGTCATGGTTCAGGACCTCAGCATCGGTTACCTGGAAACAGGTGTGGGTTACTTCATGAATATTTAAGCTGCTGCTTTTGAGAGAAGAGCTGCCATTGTTGGTTGGATGCAGAACAGCAACTCGTGCAACTCAAACCCACCCTCTGTTTCAGGAAGATCACCATGAACATTCACATATGACCTTTTGGGTTAAGCTGGCCACATTTTTGTCAAGATTTTTTGGGACATCCCACTGTTTAGATCACTTTAGAATCACTTTCATATAAGTTAAAGTTCAGTATGAGTTTTAATCTAATCCATATGGCTCCTTCAAATGCAATTCTCACAAAAGAAGAAGAGCCCAAGGAACCAATTCTAAGCCTAGACCAGCACGACTCCATCCCCAAACTTTACATGCACCAGCCTCACATCCAGTATTACATTTTTAAGTCTCTCTCAAGGTTGGACAAATGACCTTTCAACACATTCCTTCAATTCATAGCTTTTCTCTTCACTGACATCCTCTCTCACATACTTCTCTTCCAAACCATGCACCTCTTCTCTCTCCTTTCTCTCTGTTTTTCCTCAGCTCTCTTCTTGGTCCTAGTCACTCAAATCCTCTTTCAGGCTCTTCTCTTCCATACCATACACCTCTTCTCTCTCTTTGTTTTTCTTCAGCTCTGCTCATTCCCTTAGAAGTTGTTTTATTTCCCTCCCATTTTCTACAACTCATGTATTATCAGCAAACAAACAAAGTAAGTATAAAGTAGGATAAATAGATTTTATGTTACATGTACAACAGACCAGAGCTCAGCCACCATTACTGAATTAAATTATTTTTTTTTCATTCAAGTTCAGGCATCTCAACACCAACCCTTTGGTTTATTGTAATGTATCTCTTCACTAACCCTCTCTCTCACATGCTTCTCTTGCATACCATGCAAAAACATTATTGTCTTTATCCATTTTTATCTCTCCTCTCAGGTTTTTCCTCAGCTCTCCATTTGTTAGTTTTCTTTTCTGGCACCCACACTTTATCATTGTGAATGCTGCCCAGCTGTAAAAAGCCAATCACAGTAAAGCTCATTATTAGCAGATTTTTCATGAGCTCACTATAAATGGCAAAACAAAATATGGAAACATGGCTGAAGGGCTGTAATTATTTAATATTATTATTCAATACAAACCAAGTATACAAAAACAAAAACTTTCTGGAAGGTCTTTTAGTGGTTCTTCAGACTGTTACACTGGCAGAACAACATTTCATGCACTTTTAGTTTAGGTTCTTTTAAGTATTATGCCATTTGTAGAGGATTCATCTTAATTTCAGGTTCCTGGAGGAGCTCAATCTTTTTTGAAAATGGTCTTATAACTTGTATAAGAAGGTTCTTTAAGAAACAAGTGCAAGAAAGGCTCATGGGGGTAATTGTAATGGTTCTGTTTAGAGTCACAGCTTGAAGAACCTCTAAAAATCTATAAATCTATAAATAAAAGTATTTTTCAAAGACAAATTCCCAAAGGTTCCTTGTAAAACTTGGTTCCTTGTAAAGAGTGTAGGCTAAAAACATGATTTCTGGAAAATTAGGTTGGGGTTCTTCAAACTGTTGCACTGTCAGTTGCATACAGGAACCTTTTTATGTACCATTTGTTTAGAAGAACAAAGGTTCTTTCAAAAATGTCAAAACACCTGGAGATTCTTTTCATGAAAAAGTTCTCAAAGTATTGCAAAAGTGCCTAAAAATGAGGTCTTTTTAAAGAGTTCTACTAAGTGTGACTACACGAAGAAGCCCTAAAAGATTTTCTTGCTGCCTGTTTGTACTAAAGTTTGTATTAAAACTTTTTTTGGTATAAAACCATTTTTCGAGTGAGGCTAATAAAGCTGAACTTTAACCTCTGTCACTTCCCTTGTTTTCATAGGTGCTGGAAGCCATCAATCAAAAACAGCAGCCAATTAGCTGTTTGTGAGAATGTTTGTGATGAAATATTACCCAACACATTAGCTTCCTGCAGCTTGTTTCAGAGCCACCTGATCTGGAACGGACAGTCGAGTGAAGATGGAAACAAGGCTCATGAAAAATGCACAAGTCTGAAGGTTTCATTTACCTGTAGGGGGTTTATGGTAACTATGCAGATAAGAGGGCACCCTTGATTACTTTGTATATATTCTATTGCTTAGATGCTGTAGATGTATCTGTGCATTCGCTGAAATTGCTGCGAATTGATGATTCATTCATAACCTTTTGACTTTTTGACTTTTTGAATGAGCATTTTGCTTATTTTAGCTGATTACATTTTGTCCCTTTTCACACTGGTCCTATATTTGAGCTCACATGTTCTTCACCTGTACGTCTACCAAACGTTTGTTAGCAGCAATATTTATTGTAGTTACTGAATAATTACTCTTAAGATTAATAACTGAATATTAAGCCTGATGCTTAATGAACACTGGCTGACTTTTGTAACCTGCTGTGTAAACATGTTGTAAGGATGTTACTGTTGGGAAAGGTTTGGTTTGGAGGGTCTGAGTGAACCTCTGGACACACTGACCAGTCATGCGTCTCTCTCTGATAACATGCAGTCGTGATGTGGAGCGTTGGGTTTCGTCCCAGTTCAAACACGGCCTGCATTATTCAGAAGGCCTCGGCTCGGCTATTCAGTCTCTGGGAATCTGACCCTATTACAAATATCCAAAATCCAACAATCACAAATCATAATTTCATAATTATGTTATATATACTTTGGAAAACTGTGTGGAGAATATCCACCAGTAGTCAGCTTTAGTGAAATATTTGGCTAAATAGCAAGAAATAATACCCAAATCTTTGCTCCTTTATACAGAAACTACAAAACATAAATGCAAATGTTGTTTTTTTGTGAAAGTGCCCTTCAGATAATTAGAAAACGTTTTATTACATTATATTACGGTTCACTGTTGACCTTACAAATGAGTCCCAGAAGTCATTTTTTTCAGGCTGCACAGCATTGAAGGGACATTAATTAGGTTCATCTCTCAGTTCAGGACAGCAGGACACAAACTGAGTGCTCAGTTCTGTTAGTTTTGAACGTATTCAATGGACTGAAACCAAAATGATGATATGACACATGACTTATTAGAAGCAGAGTCGTTCAATAGTGGCTTAAAATAGTCCGAAATGAACGACATGAATAGAAAGAAGAGAGTCTCAGCTTTCATAGGTTCATCCATTTGTCTTTATCTTAGAAAATAAAAAAGACATGATGCTCTGAATGGAAGGAATAAGCAACAAGTGTAGTGGTTAAGTCCCCATAATGAGAGGCATTGGGCAAGAGGTTAGTGCAAAACCACTAGATGGCACTGCTAGTCCAGCTTTAGTCATCATCATGTGGGTTCTTGCTTTCTCTGTTCTTACAGACACTTTGAAACTTGCAAATGAACCTTCATACGATTTGAAAACGTGTTATTATACGTGTTAAACGGGCGGCACGGTGGCTTAGTGGTTAGCACGTTCGCCTCTCAGCACTGAGGTCTTGGGTTCGAGTCCGCATCTGAGCGGAGTTTCCATGTTCTCCCCGTGTCTGCGTGGGTTTCCTCCGGGGTCTCCGGTTTCCTCCCACAGTCCAAAAAACATGGAGATCAGGTGAATTGGCTACTCTAAAAATTACCCTGGTGTGTATGAATGTGTATGTCTGTGTATGTATGTATGCCCAGATATGGTTGGCACTCTGTCCTGGGTGATCCCCCTAGTGCTCGATGCAGTCCTCCAGGTGGACGGTCGCTTCCGGTTGAGAGTACACTGTGCGCGATTAGGCTGCCACTTCTCACCGCTGTTTGTGGTTGAGTGTGTGTAAATGGAGTGTGTTGATTGTAAAGCGTCCTTGGGTATCTAGAAAGGCGCTATATAAGTGTAACATTCCTTCCTTCCTTCCTTATTGTGTTAGCTGATGAACATCCTACTGACCATTACTGATGCACAAAGCCATGCTCCCGAAATCTTCTGCCTTATTGAGTTAACTAACTCTAATCTAACACACCTTATCCAGCTACTCAAAAACAGAGGTGGACAGT
>BRDA01050019.1:0-13433 GCA_036984385.1 Crenuchus spilurus
ATGGCTACGTAGGAGAAGGATCCGGGTACTGAAATGGCCAGCCTGCAGTCCAGATCTTTCACCTGTAGAGAACAGAGCGACAAAGAAGGCCCAAAACGATTGAACAGTTAGAGGCCTGTATTAGACATGATTGGGAGAGCATTCCTATTTCTAAACTTGAGAAACTGGTCTCCTCTGTCCCCAGACGTCTGTTGAGTGTTATAAGAAGAAGGGTGGATACCACACAGTGGTAAAAATGGCCTTGTCCCAACTTTTTTGGGATTTGTTGACAACATGAAATTTTGAAACAACATATTTTTCCCTTAAAATGATACATTCTCTTAGTTTAAACTTTTGATCTGTGATTTGTGTTCTATTCTGAATAAAATAGACTGGTAGTGCACGCACACAGACACACACTCAAATGTTAATGTTTTAATATTAATACTCTATGTCTGGTTGATGTAACACAGGCAGAAAAAACATCAAATATGTTAACAACTTACAGAGGCAGGTGAACATGGACTGTGGGACAAACTGCAAAATGCAGGTTTACAATTCCAGATGTGTTTGATAGAGTGACAGCAGAGACGGCCAATCACACATTAGCAAGAAATGGCAGAGCCAATCGGTGAGCTTGTGCGCAGTTTAAAGTGAAACCGGATTCAGAGGCTTGGATTTTTGCTGTGTCCTAGTGCTCGACTTTTCTTTTAAAATAGTGTAACATTGTTTTTGGGAGTAAAACTCCCGGCATGGGAGTAAAACTGCGTGCGGAGCCACAGCATAAGGATGAAAGAGCCGCATGTGGCTCCGGAGCAGCGGACGGAAGGAACTGAGAGACTATAGCACTGAAGTTCATTTCATTACTTAAATAAAAAGACAATAAAGAAGTGAGGCTTAACCTTATGGGCACACTCAGATTTTAAAGAAGGATATCTGTACAACAGTATAGCAGTGTGTTTGTTGGACAGTAAAGAATTTACCACTTTCTAATGTTGCCATTCCATGTCTCAACACTTGGAAGATGGTTTAGTACCAAGGATACCACATAATTAAGTGTTACTTTGTCCCATTCTTCAGGTCTTATGGTGTGCAACAGTACAGGGTTGTTGCATTTTTTTTTCAAAATTGTCCACATGTTCTCTATTGGGGACAGGTCAGGACTGCAGGCAGGCCAGTCCAGTACTTGTAAATTCTTCTTATGCAGCCATGTCTTTGTAATGCGTGCAGCATGTGGTTTTGCTTTGCTTGTTAAAAATGCATGGACATCCCTGGAAATAATATCAAGCCAGCATGTGTTGCTCTAAAACCTCAAGGTACAATTCAGAAGTGTAAATTACCTTTGCCAAGGGCACTGACATAATCCTGTTCCCTGGCAGACCCTGGCTTTTGGACTTGTTGCTAATAACTGTCTGCATGAACTTTTTTGTCTTTGGTCTGGAGCACAGGTTGGAGCAAACAGATGTTTTTAGAGAATGGGCACAGTGGCGTCTAATACTATGTGTACATGTGGATCATGTTTAACTGCTTTATTTTCTGATTGCATTCACATTGTTATGGCTAGTTCGGCATAATAAATCCAGCTGATTGGGATGTTTGTGTAAATGTTACTAGATGCTTAATGTAATGTTTAAATTTAACTAGCATTTTAACCAAATTTGTCCAAACACAAGACAGGATAGAGGGCATATATAAGGTAGGATTTAAGAGTAAAGTAAACAAATGGGTCCAATGTTTTGACTACTACCATATGTATTCATTTGTGTATGTATTTTTTTAACGCAGCATGGAGGCTGTCTTTAAGGGTCATTATTCATATCACAGCAGATAAGAGAGACTTCAGAGGAGCAGCTTTGGGCTGGAAAAGGTCGGGCCCTGAGCCATGCAGTTTATTTGGGGTCAGGAGTGTTTTTAATCAGCACTCTGTTGCCAGGGGAGAGGTTTACAGCTGATGAAGCAGTGCAGACCTCAGGCTGTTTCTGCCACACTTTCTATGGATGCATTTTTCTTTTTTCAATCCGGTCCACAATGTCTCCGAACACAAATTGCTTTGTTGTCCCGTATCTAATTTGTGTCTCATTTAAAGCCTTTCTGAAGATGGATGAGGCAGATGTCATTTAGTTGTTTCTGTGCTGATACCGGCTATTACTGTGAAGATGAGAAGAGATAAGTGAATTTTAGATAAAGTGTTAAATTAAACAGACATTAGATGCTTTTAAGCTTGAAGCTTGAGGTGTAAAACAATACAATGTACTATTGTATTGTAATGTATGCTATCAAATGGTAGGCCTATTGTTGTATTATGGGTATTGTAGCCAATGTGTTAACTCATGGCTGCAGGTAACATAACAACGTGTAGCTTGTGTATTAGCTCTCGTCTCATCTACAGTGACAATCAGGAGAGTCAGCTTTTTCTCTAGGATGTAAAAGGTACACAGCATGGCACAGGCACATGCTTCAGTGAACTTAAATCTTACAGTCTTTACAGTATCTTACTTATTTAATGTAATGTCTGCAGTCTGCATGTGATGTTAAAAGTCATGAGCCATTCACCACTAAGTATTCTAATTCAAAATTGCCAGAGACACATCAGCTGTTTTATTATAAAGGTACTGTGTGTCTTTAAATCTGTTTTAATGACACATTTTTAATTGCAGTATCCTTTTTAACTCTCCTTTTTGTTCACACTCACACAACTCACACAAGCCCTAAAAGTAAATAAAGAGAACCCAGTTAAACAAATGAGACAAAAACATTATACTTGGTCTTCCAATAGTCTTCTGGCTTGTTCATGTGATCTTTAGCAAACTGCAGATGAGCAGCAATGTTCTTTTGGAGAGCAGTGGCTTTCTTCTTGCAACCCTTCCATGCATACCATTGTTGTTCAGTGGTTCCTGATGGTGGACTCATGAACATTAACATTAGCCAATGTGAGAGAGGCCTTCAGTTGCTCAGAAGTTACACTGGGGTCCTTTGTGACCTCGCTGACTATTACACACCTTGCTCTTAGAGTGATCTTTGTTGGCTGACCACTCCTGGGGAGGTGAACAGTGGTCTTGAATTTCCTCCATTTGCAAACAGTCTGTCTGACTGTGGATTGTTGGACTCCAAACTCTTTTATAACCTTTTCCAGTCTTATGAGCATGAACAACTCTTTTTATGAGGTCCTCAGATATCTCCTTTGTTCGTGCTATGGTACACTTCCACAAATATGTGTTGTGAAGTGCAGACTAATAGATTTCTCTTCTTTAAATAAAACAGGGTGCCCACTCACACCTGATTGTCATCTCATTTGTTGAAACTGGTTGAATTAATTAACTGCTAATCCCACTCACAAACTTTCAAGCACCATGGTAGTTATGAGGAGGGCAGGGTGGATGTCTCTCATTTCTATTCCTAATGTGATTTATTGGATCACCCATTGATCTCAGTCCTTGATAAGAAGGACATTAAAAGCTAAAACATATGTCCTTGGCTCTTATTGACAAATCCATTTGACTTAGAAGCTTTCTGCTGTTTTTCATCATCTATCATCAAAGAAGAATTTTGAGAGGAAAATATAAAGTGAAATATTGTGGTTTATAGTCAATTTTTCCTTTTACTTCTAGCTCTGAATTACTTCGGTACAGTTTTATTTACTTTTAACAATACTTATGTTGGGGTAATAAAATATTCATTAGGAAAATTGTAGATTTACCTTGAAATTAATTTGCAGATTTACATTAAAGTGAGACAACCTTCCTACTGTGTCTTCTTTCATAGCTCCTCCCACAAACATGTTCTTCTTTAGTGGCTAGGTTAAGCACGTTTATATACTTGTGATAAAAAAAATGTAATCTAGAACATATCTCTGTTTCTACATAGATACCTGCATATGGAGTCAGATATTCATTCTTATTGATGCTTATTCTGCATATATTTGAAAGATCACACTATTTGTACTGATTTGGGCTAGTATGTCACATGTAATTATGTTTATGTTAAAATCACATGATTTTCCACTTTAACTACATTGGGTGGCACGGTGGCTTAGTGGTTAACACGTTCACCTCTTAGCGCTGAGGTCTTGGGTTCAAGTCCTCTGAGCGGAGATTCCATGTTCTCCCCATGTCTTTGTGGGTTTCCTCCGGGGTCTTCGGTTTCCTCCCACGGTCCAAAAACATGGAAATCAGGTGGATTGGGTAGTCTAAATTGTCCACCCGTGTGTGTGTATGTGTGCACGTGTGTGCACCCAGCAATGGATTGGCGCCGTGTCCTGGGCTTAGTTGGATAGCATAATGCCCTGCCCTGCACCCAGTGAGGGGGTAGGGGACTAACCGTGACCCTGATAAGGATTAAGCGGGTGAGATAATGGATGGAAATACTACACTGCTAAACTGGATTGCTGATTCTTAACAATGATGAATTTGCTACCATGCTAATACTAACTTGAGTACACTTCATAAAGACCTGATTTATTGTAACATTACACGCTGTATTGTGACTTTACATGCTTTTGTAGAATAAATACATACAGAATACATTTATGAAGTTTGATAATGTCCTCAGATCTTTTGTCTTGCACAGCTTAACATCAATTTCTTTTCTACAACACCAGAGACCATTCACAGGCTCCTCCTTCTTAATGGCTGTTGCCAATAGGATGTGTCATGCCTATTTGTCTTTGGCTCCAGTGCAGTTTAGCACTTCTTTACATCAACAGTTGAGTCCATCCGCAGTCTTCTCTCCCTCCATCAGAACAATTAACACTTTAATCATAAGCAGCCATCATCTGTGACAAATGACTCTCATCAACGCCCCCACCTCTGGACTGTCTGCTGATCAGATAAAAACAGTGTTGAGAAGCATTAAGCATAGCAAAGCCACAGGTCCTAATGGGCTTGATCCATGAGTCCTGAAACTGTGTGTGTATGGAATTCTTAAGCACATCTTCTTTAATCTGAACTGCTGCCAGAAGAGGGCCTCAGTTATGTGTGGTTCCTATCCACATGAAAAGCAACCAGTAGATTTAAATTACTGTGGAGCTGTTGTACTGACATTCCACTTAAGGAAGATAATTGAAAGGCTGATGTTAGCTCACCTGAGGCCTCTGGTAAGAAGCCTCTCAGCAGCCTTAATGTCAGGATGGCATTGGATTGGATGACGCAGTGATCTACTTGTTGAAGAGAACATACTCTCACTTAGGCATATCAGGCAGCATTGTGAAAGTGCACATTCATTGACAAATGTGCTTGTAGACAGAGGAATTTGACATCTGAGTATAATCCATCCATGCAATGAAACACACATACACAAACACTAGTGAATACACTAGGGGATGGTGGGCATACATGCCATAAGCGATGGGCAGCTTATCCATGGCATCCTCTGAGCAGTTGGGGGGTTAGGTGCCTTGATCAAGGGCACTTCAGTCATGTCCAGCAAGAAGATCAGAACCAGTGACCTTCCCATCACAAGACCAAGTTTCAAACCACCAGGCCATGTCTGCCCGTGGCATCATGAGCTTCATGTTTTTTTTTATTTCTTCAGTGAATTTTTTCCTGTACAGCCTGTGCTGTTATGTGATAAGCTTTGGCTGATACAGGTGGATGAATCCATCATCTTATGGACAATGGAGTAGCTGACAGAATGACGTGTGGCTACAAGGCTGTCTTATACAAGATGGTGTGCAGTGCAGGGGTTCCTCAGGGAACTGCACTAGTCCCTTTGTAGTTCAACCTGTACACCTCTGACTTAAGGTACAACTCAGAATCTTGTCACCTGTAGATATTTTCTGATTTCATTCCATTGTTGGGTGTATCAGGAATTTACTGGAAGAGGAATACAGGAACCTGGTAAAAGCTTGTTAGCTGGTATAAGCTAAACCAACTGCAGCCAAACATCAGTAACACCAAAGAGATGAAGCTTAACTTTAAGAAGTCCAAACACCTGTTATTATAGATGGAGTAGACATGGAGGTTTTTGGTACATTCAGGTAACTTGGTATGCATTCATACAACAAATTGTATTGGAATCTGAATAACCACACCATGTACAAGAAGGCCAGAGCCACCTATTCTTCCCGGGGAGGCTGTTGTTGTTTTGGTGTTTGCACTAAGCTGCTTTGGACTTTCTACTAGTCTGTTGTAGCAAGTGCTATATCCTATATGCTGATGTGCACTATGGCAGCATCAATAAATTTACTATGTTCTACAATTTTTCTTGAGGTTACATGGAATTTTAACATTATTTTGTAAAACTTGTCCAATCAAAGAAGAATTGCTATGAAAGAATGCATTTGTGGGTTGAGCATGGACAAATGACTCCCCTCCCTTCATGCAGTAGTGTCTTTGATAGGCCCCTATTGATTCTCCAGTGCCATTTAGTAGATTACATGACAGGCTTTTGGCTGGAGTATTAATACATTTAAATGGACTGTAAGTGATTGAACTGCCTGAAGCCTCTCACCGTGAGAAATTAATTGTGTTTTGTAGCAGGGTTGCCACACATAGTACATAATCCCCATTTTGGGTTGCCAGAGTTAATTCTCTAAATGGCTTTAGATCACTGTCGTATTTTCAACCCGGTAAGGTTGTTTAAATGTAGATGGTAGAGCGCAGCACTGCAGTAATCACATTACACAGTCACACACTCTCATATTCCTCAACCCATTCAAACTTCAACAACACACAAAAACATCATTACACAGCTTCTTCTTTAATGGCAGGCAGTGCTACCACCAGCTTAGAATGACAACAAAACCAGGAAGTCTGTGAACGTATTGCACAATTTGAGATTTTATGTTGTTAGCCTCAAAATGGGTATTCAACTGGAGATTTTGTTTTTATACCAATTTTGTACTACAGATTTAAGCTGGTGTACCAGTTTTAGACCTGTAGGCTAGTTTCATACTCCATGTTTAGACTTGTATGCCAGTTTTGTACTCTACAGATTTATACTTGTGAGCTCATTTACTTCTTAAGATGTTGAAACTTAGGACAGCTTCCTTCATGAGTTTGAGACCTTTAGGGTAAGATTTAAACATCATATTGAGGTTTGTTTGACAGTTTTGTACTCTTTTGACTTAGACTCTTAGGCCAGTTCTGTACTCCAAATTTTATCCCCTATCCAGTTCCCTACTTGAGCTCTTTACCTATAAGCTAGTTCTGTATATTTGCCAGTTTCATACTCCAGATTTAGCTTTTTAGTCTAGTTTTATGTTCCATATTTATACATGTAAGTCATGTTTGTGCCTTAACCATGGTGCTAAGGTTTAGTACACTTGGCCCAGTTTTATAAGCATTTCTACTTTATTTCAGTATGGAAGAAACTAATTCTGATTAAATTCACATTTTGTGGTTAACAAGACAAAAAAAATCCACAGTTCAGCACTGACTTGTTCAGAAACTTTCTAGCATGACTGTAGTGGCTCCTTTCACACATGAATGGCTTTGATTCTTCACCATACAGAGAAGCTTTCTCTGAGCTGGCTTGAGCTTTAGCCATCAGCTGGCACACACTACAAATTAGTCAGCACAGGGGACGTGAGCTGCACCTCAAACACACACTCCCACACACACACACACACACACACACTTATATATATATATATATATATATATATATATATACCCATCACACACACACTTAAAAGAGATAACGCACAGCCCTGAAGGTTGCTGCCTCAACGGCAAGCGCACACTGATAATATATTCCAAACCAGCAGTGGAGAAAAGGCTTACTAATTGAAAAACTGTAGCTGAGAAGGCTAATTAGAGTGTACTCAAGCAATCAAGCCTTAGTTGCAAGTCTGAAGGGAGGTAGGTTGGTGCTTGAAATGAACCACAAGGGAATGTGGTAGACAATATTACTATAATTAAAGGAACAGTTTGGCCAAAAATCAAATTGAAACAATTCTCCCTCTCAGCCAAAATGTAGATTTACTATTACAAATCACAAGTGAAGTGAAATTCATAAGTGAAATTCCACATTTTCTCCAAATTTTTTTGAATAATTTAACCCCTAATTATGTAAATAAGTGTTTTTGTAGGCAATGGTGCAATATACTGTAGAAACTTATAATTTCTAAATGTCTTTACAGTTGTGATAGAAACCAAAAATCATAACTACCATAATTTTTCATTAAAAAAATTCCAGCCATAACTTTCAGTAATGTAGCTTTTAGAGGCTTTAGGCATCTGATTCTTATCACCACCACAGTGAAAAACCACCTAGAATGAAACACTTCACATCAAACCACATTCAATGACTTTGTTTACATATTAAAAATTTAATAATCGAGAAAAAAAGGTCTCTTGGCAGCTAGACTCAAGATAATGTTAACTAGATCCACAACAATGTGAATATACTTTATTTTCTGTTCTCAGTGATTTTTCAGATGAGAAAAAGTGTAGAAGCTCACAGTTAACTGTACAATCATCATCACTGGCAAACTCTAGTGATAGTGGTAGCTAATTAGCACACCTGTCAACATTACACTTTAAAAAGAGGGAGATTTTTCAGATGATGGGCAAGTCAGGGTTTGGGTGGTGTCATCAATTCTGTAGTCTTATTTGAAATGACAGCTGTTTCTTCTTCTCAAATATCACTGTGTTTATCTGCTATATGATATATTTAACTATATGATATGAAATTGCTGATCCAAACAACCATTGATTTATAAAGGAAAATCATAAAAATTAACAGGGGTACCCCAACTTTTTCATACCACTGTAAATGGAGATCAGGATACATTTAATGACCACTTGCAGAAATCCAAGTACAGTGGTAACCCTACTTACGAGCATCCCTACTAACGAGTATTCCAGGTAACGAGTCGAGATCTCGGAATATTTTTGTTCCAGGTAACGACTAAAATTCCAGCTAATGAGTAGCGTACATTTCTTCAACTATGCCAAACCACTAGGGGTGCTGCGGTCGTAGCATCTCCTAGATGCTACTGTAGAAGAAGAGGTCAGTCGATACTTTTGACCGCTGTTCACTAAAAGTGAAAGTGAAAGTGCTAGTGAAAGCGATGCTAAGGTAGCAAAAGGTAGTGAACAAGAAAATTGGATATATTTTACTTTTACTTTTCATATGATAAGTGTAACCACCGCCAGCCGCCAGCTGTCTCCCTCTCATTAGCGGCCAGCCTACAAGAGCGTCGTCGTCGTCACTTTTATGTTTTAAAAAACGCATATAAACACATTATTTAGCATATTAAAGTATACTGTATATTGGCCGGCTGACACGGATTAATCCGTTTTAAATGTATTCTTATGGGGAAAATGCATCCAGCTAACGAGCATTCCAGTTAACGAGCTCGGCTCCTGCACGGATTAAACTCGTAAGTAGGGTTACCACTGTATGTATTCACAGATAATTTTTCTTGATTGATCAATCAATTTTTGATTGCTTGAGTCCAGTCAAACAAAATTTTGAGATTGTACAGTTCACTGAATCATTTGCTAAAGAGTCCTTATTGAATATAATCATTACATTAAATTGTATATGCATTCTAGTATGGCAAACAAGAACAGTTGTATCACAACAGGACTTTTTATTTCTTGTGGTCAGAGAATTGAAGAGAGAAGGGTTTGGGATGAAATCCCTGTGGAGCTTTTTTGGACTCCATGGGGACAGGGATTAGGGTCTCAGGGTAAGATTACTGGATCAGTTATGTCATGGCATTTACAGCCTGTTGGAACAACTCTTTTCATCCTTAAGAAAGGCTGCTGGTCTTTTTTTAAGCTTAGCTGAAGCATACAATATAATTCTTGCTTCTGCTTGGTCTTTCTGTCACATGTCTACTTTAGTATTGCTCTGAAATGAGGTGATGCACTTAATGGACTTGATTCATATATATTTGTATAGGAACAAAATATATTTTATTGACATAATTACTGCAGAATTATATCTCAAAGACAAAATTATGATCATGATATATAAATATTATTCCCATGGAAATGATGTAAACATTGAAATCATGTTCATTCAGTGCATGACATTTATCAGTGCCTTTGCTCTCGATTGAGTGAATAAAACCAATTTGTTGCAGATTGCAGAGCTCTTTTTAGAGCATTTCTGATGATTGCTGACCTCTTTTAAGGGGCATATTTTTCCTATTATTTTATCTCGGCAGCCACAATGAGAGTTATGATCAGCTTTGTTTGCCATATAATTATAATCAACTCAATTATGAAAGGTGAAAGGCAGCCACTAATCCGAGATTAGCATTTAGTCTTACCTTGGCTTAGTGTGATGGTTGAAAGCCAACATCTGGAGGTCAGCAAGTTTTCAAATAACTCCAAGAAAGTCAGAGTGTGAAGTGTGAATATTATGCATTATACAACCAAGTATTTTGATTGGACAAGAGACATTCCATGAGTGGAGCTCTATTAACCATAATTACAAGTTTATTTTGCAGAATGAACTATTTGGTATTCAATTATTTAATCATAATCTGTTGTTGTTTATTACCAGGGCCCTACCAAATTTACAGCAATGACAATTTGCATCATGAACTGAAATTAACCTTTTCTTGTGAAATAGACCTGTTGACATGAAATGGTATGAAAATTCTAAATGAAAGCAGTTCAACTGAAGTGCTTATTGTGGGTTCTAATAGTAGTGTGCAGACATTATTTGACATTTTATATTCACATAGCAATACCAAGAAAAATAGTGAGATATGCAATGAAATCAGTGCAACAAAATCAGTAAACCTTTAGAGAAAAGGCAAACTTTTTAGCACCCCTAATTTGAGTCCAAGCATTGCTAAAGTAAGAGGAAAAAGTATTTTTAAATGTAAGTTTATCTCTCATAAGTTGACATTTTTAATGTAAATATAGATCCATAGAAAGCAGGTGAGTGCAGTAAGTGACATCAATTCTGATAAGGATTCTGTAATATATAACTCAGTCAGTACTAATACATGATCATTAACAGCTTTTCTCATCTTTACTGAATCACACATCACTCTTTATGTTATTCATGTCAGTTAGGGTTTAGAAAGATTTCTGTATGGCATTGGGGGTGGGGGATCAGTGTATAGTCTACAGGGCTGCTAGACTCACTGGGTGCTTAACACCCCTAAAGCTCTGTTACTAGAATCACCCCCTGGCCTTGATGAAATGTGATGCTACATCATAATTACTAAGGCTACCTAAAATAAATTACAATTAAAGTCCTTTGTGTGAAAGAGTCAACACAGCTAATGTTTTTTTTTCTGGACATGTGGAGTGACTGTAGGAGAAGTAAAATATCTTGGGGAAAGTATCTTGAGGTGGAAAAAGGTACTATATAGAGATACTGCTGTTGGCAGGGCTTATGTCTGCACTCATAATCACAATTCTTGTAAAATACCTGACATTTATGATATGTGAAAGCCTAGACCTGAGAAGAAAATAAATCCTGTGAATAGAGCAGGGTGCTAATTATTAATGCAAATTAGCTTCAAATGAGATGGAAATGTAATATAATATCAAATTTCAGCATGCTTTTGGCATGGCTGGCTATAACTGTAACTTCTAAGGGACAAAGGCTTAAATAAAATCATTATGTAAAATGAGCACAGATGAATATGCATATTTAATGACAAATAAAGGTCAATTAATGCACTCCATTAGTACAGACAGGCCTCTTGTGCTTAAGATTCATCATCTAATCTTTTATGCAAAATGAATTTTTTTGTTTGGTGATATTTTCATGACCAATGTAATAATAAATGTTTGTCTTTTTACATAACTTATGAAGAGGTTATTTTCCAAGATTTACAGTGAACAGCATAAGTAATCTTAGCAGCTACATTCAAATATTTTTTTTGGTAAAAAAGACAAAACAGCTGATTTTTTTTCTCAAGGCTGATTGCAGTAAAGTATCACGAGTTGGATACTGCATAGAGATGCTGCTTTTAATAGGACTGAGGTCTGCCCTCATAATTTCTGAAATTTGTGATATTTGAAAACCTAGGCATGAGAAATTAAGAAAAATGTCCTGTGACTTTAGTAGGGCTCTGCTTATCACTATAAATGACAGTTGTAAAACTGTAGTATAAAGGCAATTTCACCCTCAAGGTTATGCTGTTATATTGAATACCAGCATAGCTGTGATTATCTTCAGTATTTGGCCCACGACCTCATGTATTAATGATATTCAATATAACAGTATGACCTCCAGTGTGATATTGCATAATTAGACATGAGTTATTACTGTTGATTTGTTATTTAAGCTAATCTTCTGTTATTTAATACATTAGAAGGTGTGCTATAATGTGAATATTATCACTGGTGTACTGTGTTCATAGGCTCAAGGCTGAGGGCTGAGTAGTGAAGATCAGTACACTAGTGCCATTATCTCATGTTATGTTGTGTAATTGCTGTATATTGTTAGATTTTAGGATAAAAAGGACTGAAGTAAAGAAAAAGTATTTGTTTATGAACATTTCGCAAGGTAAAGTAGTACCTCTATCAAACAGTCCACTCCTATACACTCCTATCAGCACCAGACTGTGTGTGTCAGTCATAATAGCCAAGAACCATAATTTCCCAATAACTTTTTTATTATACAGACAATAAACACAAATATACTGAGATTAAAGATGTTGTTTGCTGCTGTGAACTGTTTGTCTTTCATTAAACACCATTCATAGCTAATTGAGAGTTCATACAGTATTGCTTGAAAGTTTGAGAAACATTTAGAATTTTCTATATTTCTGCATAAATATGAACTAAAACATTATCAGATTTTCATCATCAGATTTTTTAGAAGTCCTAAAAGTAGATAAAGAGAACCTACAACTGAAGGCCTCTCTCACATTGGCTAATGTTAAGGAGAACACTGAACAACAATGGTGTGCATGACAAGGTTGCAAGCCGCTGCTCTCCAAAAAGAACATTGCTGCTCATCTGCAGTTTGCTAAAGATTACATGGACAAGCCAAAAGACTATTGAAAGAATGTTTTTTGAGAACTTTTTGGTTTAATTGAAAAGTGTTTTGTCTGGAGAAAGGAAAACACTGCATTGCAGCATAAAAACCTTATCCCATCTGTGAAACATGGTGGTGGTAGTATCATGGTAACAAAATGTTGCCATCATTGATGGAACAGTGAATTCTGAATTATATCAGAGAATTGTAAAGGAAAATATCAGGACATGTGTCCATGACTGAATATCAAGAGAAGGTGCAGCAAGACAATGACCCTAAGCACACAAGTCATTCTATCAAAAACTGGTTAAAGAACAGTTACCGGAAACATTTAGTTGAGTTGTTGCTTGGAGGGGGGCAGGGGTCACACCAGATACTGAAAGCAAAGGTTCGCATACTTTTGCCTCTCACAAATATGTCATAGTGATTCATTTACCTCAATAAATAAATGAGCAAGTACAAACCGGATTCCAAAAAAGTTGGGACACTAAAAAAATTGTGAATAAAAACTGAATGCAATGATGTGGAGGTGCCAACATCTAATATTTTAT